>JASVEL010012564.1:0-67127 GCA_032618575.1 Nicotiana noctiflora
CGATTTCTTTAAGGGAATGTTTTGTTGTATTATTCATGAATTTTACTATTTACCTGGTTTACTACTTATGATAACATTATTTGTGCCCTTTTTGGGATTTTATACTTTCAGTGTTATTCACTTTTATTACTACTGAGTTAGAAGTACTCATTTTACTCCCTGCACCATATGTGCATATCTAGGTCCTTCTTCACAGGCTGAGTAGGCATTTCAGAGATTAACATGCTTACTTATTCGGTAGAGTTTGAGGTAGCTGTATGACATTCGCAACCGTTTACTCTTCCTCATATCCTTGTCTTTTTGTTTTCGCAGTTATAGACATTTAGACAGATCATGTAGTAGGGCATTGTTCTATTCTGTAGAGGCTCATATTCATGACACCGGGTCCAGGGTTGGGCTATATGTTATAATTTGCTAGACATCGGTATTCGTATTGATATTTCAGGATTTTTCTTAAAAGGCTTAAATGTTTACATATTTACTTATCAAATATTGGTTAGGTTAACCCATAACATATTACGAGTATTTATATCATTACTAGCATAAATGGCAATAAATAAGCAAGATAGATTTTAAGATTTTACCTCGATCATTGCACGAATTGGCTGCTCATTCTTAGTGAAGTTGTTGACAATCACCACCTCATGATTCCACAGAATTACCAACCCTCGAGCTTGCCCAACAGATGTAACATCTATCATCTTAGTAAAGTGAAAATCCTCTAGGATAGAGATATGATTCTCTATTTTTGTTTCAATAGAGCAACTAAACAAGGCATGTGAGTGTCCATAAGTTCCCTAAAGAGCCTCCTAAATTTGGAATTATTATCTCCTCTAACATTTCAAATTATAAAGTTATTTGGTTGATTCTTGAAATTATTATTGAGGGGGTTGTTATAGTGATTCCTCCTGAGGGAGGAGATTAGTATCACTACACTATTCCCCACTGCTGGGTCCTGTGGAGTTCGTATGCCTAATGAGCACTTGTAAAGTGTCAATGGGCAATTGAAGATAGACTTCCTGTCTAGTATCTCCTTGAAAATGGGTGTTTTTACCTCTCTTAGGCTTGAAAACGCCACTACCGGCTCCCCCAAGTGTGGCAAATTGTTCTCCTCCTCCTCTTCTTCCTAGAGTCCTTCCTGTTTTTACATGTTTGGAACCGGAGCTTGCTCTTCCATTGGATCTGGTTGTGGGTCGTGTTTTTGGTGTTGCATGGTCTAGGCAGCCACTGTGTCAATATTGGATTCAAGAGCATTAGATATTCCAGAGCAAAGAATGAAATATTTAGAGGTGGATTTTGTAAGATTTGTTGGTTGGAGTTGCTTGGGATGTTCCATATATGTTGCATGTTGTTTACTAGGTTTTGGTTCATTGATGGAGCTAGTGGCCGGAGAATGTTTGTCATCCACATTTGGTCGATGTAGTTGTTCATGGCCAAGCTCATCCCCTCTAAGATTAATTGAGCCATGAAGTATGTGTTTTGGATTATCAGTATTGACTCCCGCTCGTTGATCTCCATGTTGAAAGACACAATATGACCTTGAAGGCCTAATTCCACTCACGATTTTTGGTATATGATTTGATGGACTTGGTGGTTGAGCACAGATCACTGAATTTGAGGGAAAGAGGGGAGGGATATCGGGGATATTGTTCATTGTTTGATTTTGAGGAAGGTGGATTAATTGTATCAGTCGGAACCTTCTCCTTAGTGTAAGTGTAGGTCTTGGCATTTTGGTGTGCTTGTTGTTTTATATGAGGAGTGATGTGTTAGTGATTGAGGGAGTTGCTTATGATTGTATTTATTTGTGAAGGCTTGGAAGAAGGTTGCGTGAGGTTTATATCCAAATCTTACATGGATATGTCCTCCGCCACATAGCTGCTTTCATTTACCATATTTTGGAGTGAGGATTGGTTATTAGGGGTGAATTTTGCATGGTAATTTTTATTGTAGGCATTATTATTTTTGTGGTTATTATTAGTAGAGTAATTGATTTTCTCTTGGCTTTTCTGATTGGTGTTTGTGTGATTTATGTTCAAGTCCATTGTGTTAAGCAAAAGATTTTGGTTATTATCCGTATTACGATATTGTGCCACGTTTATGATACTTGTAATGCAAAATATTTTTGTCTCATGCAGATTTTTGGAATTTCAAATATCTTTTGTTTCCTTTTTTTTTCAAAACCTCGTGCTGCTTAGGTCGATTAGTAAAATCGCTTTCTCCTTCATCATGTGTTTTAGTATTTTCAATTGATGGTTGGTTCATCACTGTGATTAATTTCTAATTTGCTTATTCATGGATTAGGATTGGTGAGAAATTGCTTGTTAATATACTATAAAGGTTGTGTGTTGATATACTTACCTCACAAAGCATCATACATTCGAATATTTATACCTGAGGATATGATTGCACTAGCCTTATCTTTCAGTTGATTGGCTGCCCTAGATTGCCTGTTTAGGAAAAGAGACTATCATTCATTCCTCTACATTGTCATTCCTGGACTGTGGTGACTCTAGAGTTGTTTGGCCTGCCTTCTGTTTGATTGGTGGAATAGCTTGTGAGCATCCCTGACTTGTGTGTCCCAACCTGTTGCATGTTTTGCATAATATATCATCTCCTTCATATAGGATATGTTGTTTATATTCACCAATTAGTAGATAGTTTTGCATTGGTTGCTCTAATGGTAACTCCATACACAACCTAGTATATCTTTCTCTTAATGTGGTTGATGTACATACATCTACCTTGAGTAGTTTACCAATGCAGTTGCCAATTCTTGAAAGAATAATGCCATGTAAAATTTCGTGGGTAGTTGTGGTAAGCGTACCCATACGATTGTATAACTTTGATGAGCTTCTTTAGCTACAAAATTGGGCACCCATTTTTGAATTGAAAGAAATAAATCATTGATGAACCAAGATCCATTATGTAGTATTTTAGTCATGTTTTCTCCCGAGCAAAGTTGACTGTGTAATAATCTTCTCCAAAATCAATAAGAGGAAAATTCTCATTTATCTTCCATAGGTCTTGGAGTTTCTTTTTCAAGTAGTGATGCACCGACCTTTTGCCCATGAGTTTATGATGACAGAGAAGTTTTAAGGGTTGTACATGCGTTTTCTATCCTCCTCAGATAGTATTATTTGCTTCAGTTTGTTTGATAATATCCCTGAATTCGTGTCATCTAGTTCAGATGGCTAGATGTCTATTGGGAGTGTTGAGATTTCCTCCAGTGATTGAGTAGTGTTGTTGTTGAAGAACTCATTTTGAATCAGAGTATCCTTGTAGGATATTCTATTAGATAGTTGAGGATTAAATATATAAGGGAATTTGGGAGGAATGTGATTTTGAGCACCTGAATTTTGCTTTAGTGAGAGGTCACTCATTCTCTCTCTTATCGACACGACCAATAAATTCTTCTAATATATGTTCTACTATAATTAATATGGAGTAAATAATAAGCAAATCAAATTAATATGTATACATTTGTCTCAATCAAATATCTCGAGGATACAAAATAATGCTCCCTCTGTTTCACTTTATGTGAATCTATTTATTTTTTAGTCTGCTAAAAAAATGATCCATTTCTAAATTTGGTAACAATTTAGCTTAAACTTACAATTCTACCCTTAATAAAAAGCTTTTATAACACACAAATACTCTAATCCCCTTTTGACTTATTGGACCACAAATTTCAAGTCTTTCATTTTTCTTAAATTTCGTACCCAGTCAAACATGCTCATATAAATGGTAACGGATGGACTAATAAATAATTAATTTAACTTGGGGTGACATAAAAAAAATTATTAATATTTTAATACAGATAGCCAACTAGATTCTTAGCTAGCCATTTTTAGTTTAAGGGTAAGCTTTGAAAATTAAACAAAGGTTCAATTAAGTATCTTCTGTAGTTCTGTCACCTAACGCCACACGGAATACAACGAAGAGACAGAACAAACAACGAAAAGTAATCAAATTCTACCAGCGAAGGTCACACTCTAAATCTTATTCTTTTTTCGTATTTTGTATTTGATTTTTCTGTTTAAAATCCAATCTATCTAAGTTAGGATTTATTTTTTCGCAGAATTTAGGTACAAAATGTTCGCTCTTGATTTTGCTCAATCTAGAAATTGAAGTCCAGAATCTGAAATTCTCAATTTCTCATGTATTAATTTAAAAGGAAATGGATTCAGATCGGTTCATATGGTGTTTTAAGTAAAACCCATGTCTATATATTTGTATTTATGTTAGGGTTGTATGTGTGTTTTGGATTTAGCTTGAAGCTTCAGTAAGGAAAATATAAAGTTCAAATATTTTGGGGTTTTTTAATATTCTGTAATTATCAAGTCCATTTAAAATTTTAAATTGGGATTTTGCTGCATCTGAAGTGCGACTGATTCAATAAATATGTGAAAATGAAGCAAAAATATAAAGAAATAAATGGGGAAAAGAAATTTATTTTCTTTTGTCGTTTCAGATTGTATTGGTTTGTTTTTTTTAGCTTGGTGGATTGGATTTTAAGTTTTATTTACTTTTTGAAAATTCAGAGATAATACTTGAAAGTCGTAAGCCTCATGGCGAAGATAAAACCACAAGCTCTTCTATTGCAAAGCAAAAAGAAGAAGGGGCCAAGTCGTGTTAGTATCCCTACGATCATGCTATATGGCGTGATTGTTGCTGTCATGGTGTTTTTCCTGTTTGCTACTTATAGACACTGGTCTCGGAGGTTTGTGAAAATCCTCTCTTGAGTACTTGCTATTATTGTTGTATCTGTTTTAAAGCTTGTTTTATCTGCTTGTAGAGTCTAAATTTGTGATTTCTTAGTAGTTTTATTGATATGTCGAGTTTGTTGTTTGGTTAAGATTTTACATGTGGAAAACAAGCTGAAAGAGAGATACACATCTGTGGTACAACCTATATTGTGCAGACTCTCCAAAATGCTGCCGCACCCATGCCAGATCCTCCAAAATACACTACTTTTGGAGGATGGCACTTACATGGAGATATTTTCAAAGAGTTCGAGCAACATAGGGTACAACTATAAGAAAGTACTAGCGAGCATTTAGGGAGAAAAAATAAATGTCTTGTCCACTTTTTATTAACGTTTATCTAATCTGATATCCAAATAACCCCAATATGCAGCAACAACAACATCAAACCCAGTATATTCCTACTAGTGTTCCTACTAGTGGGGTCTGGGGAGGGTAGTGCGTACGCAGGCCTTGCCCCTACTTAGTGAAGGTAGAGAGGCTGTTTCAAATAACCCCAATATGCATTACACCTAAATGACTGAGGAGATTTTGTCCTTTTAGTGAGCGGATTGGAGGATGTATCCAGTGTTATCAAAGGCGCGCTTAAATCGCGCTTAAGCCCTGAAGCGAGGCTCAAAACATGTTGAGTGCTTCGCCTCACTTAGTGGGCGCTTCAGTGTTTTCATTAAGGCTCTAAGGCATACTTTTTCTTGCCAGTGAGCATAATCTAAAGAAGAGAAAAATTGACACTTTGTTGTAAATTTTCTTCAGTTTCTTTGTCTATATATTTGGTAATCATGCTTATAGATATTAGTCTTGAACTAAACATACATATTTGTAGTTTTTCTCCATTTGTGCCTTTCTTCATTAAAGCCCACGCTTTATTTTCGCTTTGCGCTTAAAGCTCCAACAGACCTTAGAGTTTTTTTGCGCTTTTCGCTTTTAATAACACTGGATGTATCGACATTTATGAATGGTGGGATAAGTTGTGCATTAGAGGGTCTGAAGATCATGACATACCGGGGTTCAATTCCAACTGACGCAAATAAAAAACAAAAAAGTTAATTTTCATCTGTCTAAGCGTATGTACTATTGGGAGGATTATCCAGTGTAATAGTTTGAGGCGCGGTCAAATGATTTGAACATGACTGTTACAAAAATAAAAGTAATAATAAAGTAAAATTTAACAAAATCAAACTCTGTTTGGATAGTGCTTACATGTGTTCCTCTTATATATATGAAATGAATTTATTGTTTATATGATCGTATGCAAGATAATGGAATTAATATGGATCATCTCTATATCTGGACAGACAAGACTAGTTTTTAATAGACTGAGTAATGGCTTGTTATATAAATTAGACAGAGTTGATCTTTGTCGTCCAAAGGTCAGCTGTTTTCCTTGAAATCCAAGAATGGGTGGATTCGTGGAAAAGAAGAAAAGCTGTGCAACTGGTATAACTTCCCTAAGCCCCATGCTTCCGAACCACTCCTCTAGAAAAAAAATTTCTTTGATATTTGTACATCTTTTTCCTTCTCTCATGCAGTTTCCTCTTTTCTAAAAACATGACGGCACCTCATGTGAAGCTTGAAGCATTACGGAGGCGTCCATATTAGTAAGAATCTGTAGTGATAAGAATACAATGATAGAACTTGTGCTGGTGATGAGCTGTGAGGCTACTTTTTGTTCTGACACCAAGGTTTTCTGATAGTGTTTTAGTTTTTATTATGGTTTGCTGTTAATGATCACTTTGATAATGGTTTTCATGATGATGATGCACAAATCCGTTTATGCTCTCTAACAAGGAATTGATTATATCTAATGTTGAAAAATGAATTGTGATGAATATCATGTCATGGAGAGAACAAAATATGCTACTTAAACTCACTATGATATGAATCTTTTGAATTTATTGATATTGGTGTTGTACAACAACAATATGCCCAGTCTTATCCCACACCGTGGGGTCCGGTGAATCTACGGATATTGGTGTTGTACACGATATTGGTGTTGTGATGCATGAAATTTATGAGCTACATATTTAATGTCGTTATTTGATTGCTAATTGGTGTTGTTGTTTTTTCATGTGTATTTTTTTTCCGGTGGATTCAACATGAAAGGTTGTATATGTAAACATGTGATTCCGTGAATCCGTGTCATCTACCGTTAAATTCGAAACTTCCGCTTTATTTAAAAAAAGCATAAGTAACTAAAAGGCAAAGGTCCAATTTTTTCCATGAACTATGCAAAATGGTCTAGATTTTCCATCCGCTAGTAGTTGGGGTTAGGTCTATCCTACCGTTATAACAATGGGCTAGGTTTGCCCTTGTTGACTTACAATCTACTGTTAAGACTAATACACCATCAATGCATAGTTAGCTCCTTCTTCCATTCATAACAAAATAGCAACCATTTTCACTTTTATCTCCATGCGCTCACCTCACGGCCATACTCATTCCATTGTCGGTACCACCTCTAATTCATAGAAGTTCACACTTAACAGTTTCACCTTGGTTTCATCTCCGCTAGTACCAAAGCCGAAATTCTATGCATCCCTTTTCATTCCCCCTACATGGACTCAAAAGCTCCATCATCTGTAGATTTTGAAAATTGCTGAAACTATCCCCATTTTCTTGCCTGGGATGATTCACAGAGGATGATTTTAACAAAGTTGTAAAGGTTGATTTAACTGTAGGTGAGGGAAGTTCATGGATACTTTTTGTCAAATTGGTATTAAAATTAGTTGGGCTTTGAAATTGGCGATGAATAGCAACTCCAATAGAATTGGAGAATGAAGCATTTTGATTGATTTGTCGATTAAGAGTGTTTGGCCTGTCAAAGTTTCTTAATAATTTAGGAAATGAAGGTGTTTGGTTTTCTGGGTGTTTTAACATTCAAAATCGGGCCTCCATTGCCGTCAATGAGCTCAACACCAGAATTCATAAGTCCTTGATTCGTCCCAACTGGTCTAAAATTGCACTGCTAGGATTAGTCTTAATAGTTGACCATTAGTAAATATGGGCAAATCTAGCCCATTTTTGTAACGACAAGGGTTGATTTGACCCCAACTATTAACGGAGGGCAAATCTAGACCATTTTGCATAAAAGTAAAAAGAAGAAAATGTTAGTCTGACATGAAACCTTCGAACTTCAGGATACCGTCCTGGAGCTTTAATTTACAAAGAGTGAAATCCAAACGCTTTAAGTTACAAAACTGAACTCTAGGACACTATCATTAATGCCATGCTAAATCGGCAGTTGGATGTGTAAAGGTGTTGCACTTGCTTTGGGGTACTGGTAGCAAGGAATTGGTTTGGTTTCTTGGTGGCTAGGAAAGAAGGATGTGAACTTTACACAATGAGATATTTAAAATTTTATGGATATTGTTCTGCAAGAGCAAAATTTTAATAATCCATTTTCTTGAAAAGGTGGACGTTTTTCAGCTTCTCACTGCAAGCTGAAATCTATGTGTCCAAGCATTCTTCTGTTTTGACCCCTCCTTATCCTAGTATTAGCGATCCTTGCCTTATAGCCTGTCTGGCCAAGCTGAAGAAATCAACTTATTTTGAAAAGTGCTTTTGAAAAAATTACTTTTGGAGAGAAACAGCTGTGTTTGGCTAATCACAAAAGCACTTTTGAGCAATAATTTGTGTTAGGCCAAGCTTTTCAAAAAGTGCGTTTAAGTATCAAATCACGAACAAGGACATGAATAGATTTACTTAATAGTTAATATTATAAGTAAATAAATAATCTCAAAAATTTGTTATTATAGGCAATAATTAAATTTTTTCATTTTATTTAAGTAAAATATGAAAATAAAATTAAAAAGTACTTAATTCTTTTAATATAAGTTAAATATATTAAAACTTATTCAACAAATATAAAAATTTTCACCCCTAAAGTCACTATATATTAAAAAGCTATCCTAAAAATAAGAAGAAATACTTATATTAATATCTTAAGTATTAGGTTTAACGGTTATTTTGGCATATACTATATTTTGTTAAGGTTATTTTAGGTAAGAAGAAAAGTCAACTGTTTATGTTTCTGCTTTTGGGAAAAGCACTTTTTTCCCCAAAAAAGCTTGGCCAAACACCTCAAGTTAGGAAAAAAAAAGTGCTTTTGGGAAAAAAGCTTTTGGCCTCTTGAGAAGCTTGGTCAAACAGGCTATTGTGTGGTCTCTTCACAAATGTAGTTTCTTAATGGTTCATGCTCTCATATAATATTCAGGAAAATTAGTATCTTAAAAGCCCCATTATTAAGTCAAAAGTAACTCTTCATGCAGAAATCTCCAAAATATGCACATTTTCTGACTGAATGCAGTTATCACTCAACTCTTTTGCACTTGTGTCATGAACAAAGTGAGACATGTAACCTTTTAAACTAATTTATGAGACACTGCAAGCCTATAGATCATTTCTTAAGTACCTTACAATGACAGCTACTACCTCAATCCCAAAAGCAAGTTGGGACATGCTATATTAATCCAAACTGATCTAACACTTGTTAATTTTCTTCTAGGTCAGCGATTCAGACACATGAAAAATTAGTATCTTAAAAGCCCCATTATTAAGTCAAAAGTAACTCTTCATGCAGAAATCTCCAAAATATGCACATTTTCTGACTGAATGCAGTTATCACTCAACTCTTTTGCACTTGTGTCATGAACAAAGTGAGACATGTAACCTTTTAAACTAATTTATGAGACACTGCAAGCCTATAGATCATTTCTTAAGTACCTTACAATGACAGCTACTACCTCAATCCCAAAAGCAAGTTGGGACATGCTATATTAATCCAAACTGATCTAACACTTGTTAATTTTCTTCTAGGTCAGCGATTCAGACACATGATGACTTGTCAACCTCTGAGGTATGAATTACTGCCAATTTCTGTTCTTGCTTGATTATAAATTGTTTTGGCCATTAGGGGTTGATTTGCTTGTAGCTTTTGATGGTCTGTGTTGAGATACTTGTGACTGTAGAAATTGCATTTGTCACAGTTTCTATAACATGGAATTCTTGTGGAGTAGACCTTGTTATGAGAATTTCGTAATTCATGACTTGTAAGAGGGTTTCGTTTTCCGCCTCATTGGGATGGGGAGTTTGTAACCCCCTATTTAGACTTTTTGGACTTCCATCTTTCCGAATTGATGTTACAATTCTCGCTACAAGATTATCCGGGTCCAAACAAGAATTGGGAATTAGATGCAGGCTAAATTCTTGGTTCTATTCTTTTTCTGTGCTTATTACATATTTCTGTTTGCATGATGCAGGGTGAAAATTCTTTTAATGAGCATAAGGAATCCGATGCCCCTAAATATGCGGTGAGTTCACAGAAACTTTCTTCTGCTGCATTTTATCTGGAAAGTGATCGCATTTGTGATTTCAATCTCAGTTTTGTTAAACAAGTATTACAATACTGGTTCTTATAGGATATCAGAAGTTTGTATACAAAAGTAAGGCAACGTATCCCTTCCAATATCCTTTTGTAGTTCTCTCTCTTTTTCCTACTTCTAGCACGTAATGTTCCCAAAGCTTATGATTAACTTCAAATATTTACTAGTTGGTTTGATACGAGGAAATTTCCTTTTTGAGACTTCAAATAACAGTTTACTACCGTTCATTTCTTTTTACAAATTCTATTTTTTTGTTTATTTTGGGTACAATTGGAGAATTCACTGCCCAATTTGATTGTTTGGCTTTCTATTTTCTTATATTTTCCCATTTGTCAACTATTTTAATCTTTGACAGTTCATATCCACCTCAAAAGGATCGATAACCGTGGAACTTTACAAGGATGGTTCTCCTGACATTGTTGACGAATTTGTTGATTTTTGGTGCGTACTTGGTTTACTTTTGTTTATGTCTAGGGTAATTTCCATTGAAATTATTTGTTGGATTTGTATTTGCGTTACCTTAAGCTATTTCTTCACTCTACAGTGGTAGTTACTGGTGTTGGGAGTGGTTGTGTCTAGAAGCATGCTTATATGTTGGTTTTGCATTTCAGGCCGATGAAATGATGCAGAGCTTAGTTCTTAACTCCCAACCCCCCATACGAACCCCAAGTTTTCAAACTTTGATCTCAATAAGATGGCTTCTCAAAGATTTGTCTTCTTAAGAACGCATAAGCTGTTCATCTTCTTTGTTATCGGAAAGAGAACCTTTAGCTATGAACGGTAATTTCAGTGTCAGAATGATCAACCAATGAATACTAAAACATCACATCATGTAGAATAAAACCAGAATCTTGGAAAATGTGCTGGGTGAAGATGTGTCATGCTAATTTGCTAGTGTTTCACATGGTATAGGTAGTGCAGTTGACACTTTGAGACTAGTTGGCACTGATACCTCTTGCTTTATATAATGAGTTGATTGGTTTATTGTCATAGTTGTTTGCCATATGCATTGTTTGAAGGATTTCTTGCATTTCTTAGCTAGAATGATAAACTTCATAAAATGTGTTTGCAGTCAGAAGGGCCACTTCAAAGGGATGCAGTTTATTCGTGTAATAAAGCACTTTGTTATCCATGGTAGCAAAGTTGATAAACTTGACGCTACAGAAGATTGGACTTCGAGGGGAAAGCATTACAGTCGACTAGACACGAGGTTTCCTCATCTTATTCGCTGCTTCCTTTTTTTTTTTTTTGGGGGGGGGGGGGGGGAGGGGGAAACAATAGTCATGATACCCAATTGTTTGATTGATCACTAAGTTATGATTCTCTGCACTCAGCCTGAAGCATGAAGCTTTTATGCTTGGTACTTCAAAAACAAAACAAGAAGGTGGAGGATTTGATCTTTTTATAACGACTGCACCAATCCCAGATCTGAATGACAAGATCAATGTATTTGGGCGTGTGATAAAGGGAGAAGATATTGTGCAGGTATGAGTTCCTTTTCCTTTTCCTATCAGTTGTTGCATAGAGGACAATGAAGTGTGCATTTGATGTTTCACTGCCTTTTCGTATCATCTACTAGCATTTAGTAGTAATCCAAGTTCGATGGTAGATACATCCCCTGAGGAACTGGACAGGATTGTTTTTCATCATCCAGCTCGAGCAAGAAAAAGAATTGTAATAAAAGTGTTTTCTCTCTAACAGCTTTTATAACACTTCAACATGGTATCACACAGGCCTGGGTTTGAGTCTCACCGCCACCCAATATCAAAAAGAATTTCTATGTACTTGGCTCGTAAAAAAGAATCAAGCCCACACGTAAGGGGGTGTGTTGAAGACATAATTAAATAAATAAAAGTGTGTTTTATTTAACAACTTAAACTTTTAGATGAGATGATTATACACTTCAACAAGAATAACCAAATGAAATTAATCCATAGGTATAATAGTGTTATTAAAAAACAGTTACTATAAGTTAGCGTTTGTACAATGTAAAAGCAGTGGAGTATGGATCACCAGATATGGAGGAAATGAAGAGCGGAGAACTAAATATGCAAGTCGATTTTGGTTGATCATTTTGTTGGGAGAAATTCATAAATAGCTAGATTTACAAGTGTGGTCATTCAAAAATAGCCACAGTTTCATAAGTCATTGAAATTTAGCAATGTCTCATGTGAAGATAAATCTGAACGAAAAAATTGTTCAAAATCCGAAAAATGCTCTAGCATAATATACTAGAATTCCAGCATTATATATTGGAACTCCACAGTATCCTTTGCTCCTTTGCTGGAAATCTAGGATAATTATACTGGAGTTCCAGCAAAGTATACTGGAACTCCAATATATTATACTGGAACCAGCAAAGTATACCGGTTATGCTGGAAGTTCATACAAAGATGCACCAAACTCCAGTATATTATGCTGGACCGGTCTTTGTTGCAGCAAAATTGTGGCAATTTTTCAATGACTGGCAAACATTGGTTATTTTTGAATGACCAGTCCGAAAATTGGCTAGCCCGTGCTATTTTAACCATTTTGTTTGCAAATTGTGATGAGATCTCGCTCTTATATCCTTCTTTTGCGCTATTTTAATGTTCATGGTTCATTATGGTCATTCAGGAAATTGAAGAGGTAGATACAGATGACCATTATCGACCCAAAACACCTGTTCAGATCAATGAAGTTACTCTGAAATACAACATTTGAAGGCCGCAATGTCGATAATATGATGTTCTTAAACCTCAACGATCAAAGTCTGCAGTGCAAACGTAGGTTTGCGACATGGGTACAGCGGTAGAACCCATCTTTTGTTGATTTTAATTCCTCAGTAGTGACCTGATGCAACTTGTCGTTGATGCTTGTGGTGTAAAAATCTGAATATGATATTCCATTTGTATTACTTTTTTTTTTTTTTTTGCTTCCCAATTTTTTCCCTTAGCTAAATGTTCGGCAGCTCTGTTTTTTTATAACATAATATGTTGAGAGGGAAACTATCTTAATTTGAGTTTATTCCTAGCGTTTTTTCGATATTATTCGGCTAACTTGTGCACACATAAGTCTTCTTCATGGTTTGGTCAAAGGTACGGTGTTATGTGGTGGAATGGTTAGGATTCATGCCCACTTAACTAGAGTTAAGAGGTCTCGGTTTCGAGCTAAGAAAATTGGAAAAGAAAATCTGGTCAGGAGTGTTTTTCCTTTAATGAGCTTTTACACGTGGCAAAGTTAGATTAATTGGTGTTCCGAAGCAGGTGTTGAACACTGGATGGGAAATTAAAATAACAAAACAGTCTTAAGGTATCTGTATGGAAATTAAGGAATTCACGTAAAAACTTCTTATGGTCTGACTTGATGAAAATGAATATTGGACCTTAACTTACAAGTAAACGCTAATTATTGTAATCAGCTCATGTATTATCACCTCTATATATTGATCGTTCTTCTCTGTTCCTAGGTATTAATCTACTTTACAACATGCAGATCCTATAAGTCATTCATTTTGACAACGATTTGTTGAGTGATCATACGGAAAAGGGTAAAAAATATCCCTAAATTATTGAAAAAAGTTTTAAAATATCCTTCATTTACCTATTGGGCTAAAAATATCCCTACATTCACTTTTTTTGTTCACTTATACCCTTTGACCGTTAGTTCAATGCTAAATAAAAAAATAATACAGTAATAATTTAAATTTCATATGGCAACTTCTTATTGGCCAACATTAAAACATGTAACACATTATAAAGACACACCTGTATTTACCAATTTTTTGTACTAACCCGCTTCAAATACTAACTCGACCCAAACAAAAAGTTCAACTAAAAAAAAAGGACCCAAAATTTACCAAAACCGTGACATAAAAAGTTATTTGATTCCAAATCTACAAAGTATAACATTGCCAACTCGTGGCTATATCAAGTGTGCTCCAAGAGGATTGATATTTTTCTCCAAGTGTTTCAAAAAGGTTAAGATCCAGTTCCTCAATGCTTGGAAATGCAAAATATCCGGAAACACCTACTTGTGAACTTACTCATATAAGCCCTTTACTAGCACCAGCGTCCTTAGGAAAAAACAAACTGGTAATGTTGCCACGCGGGCATCTTTTTTTTTTTTTTTTTTTGAATTTTTTATTCAGGTCAGATTAGTGTTGGGGTTGGGTTAGTATGAAAAATGGGTAGATATGTGTGCGTCTTTCTAATAGGTTAGATGTATTAATTTCGACCAATAAGAAGTTGCTATGTGGAATTTAAATAATTATTTTTGAAATTCAGCATTGACCCAAGTCAAAGGGTATAAGTGAACAAAAAAGGTAGATGAAAGAGCATTTTTAGCCCAATAGGTGAATGAAGCATCTTCTTAAATATTTTTGACCCTTCTTCGTCATGATTAACTCAGGGGTATTTTTGACCCTTCTCCGTCATAATTAGCTTCTTTTTATTTATAGCAATGGTGTTTGGGTTAACTTTTACACATAACTATTTGACTGGGTATGTGCTACTTCTCACTTGCACAAGCAATTGAATAAATTTATCCTTCTAAACTTAGGCAAATAAAAGAAAAATTACTTTGCTGGATTTTGAATCTCGACTTTGCTGGAATTTGAACCTTTGACTTTCGGTAGTTTAATTTTCACTCGGTTTTATTAACTATTACTAATCACCCGTTGGGTGTAGTTAGAAGCGGACCTATATTGTAAGGACGGGTCACCAGCACTCAAAGTTTAATATGAAAAAGCATAGAGTGACAAGGGGATTATTGATCAAGACAAATCCACAATACAATCGTTTAGGAAAATTAACAAAGAAAAACAAAAAGAGGAACGAGATTTTACAAAAGTAAGAATATATCAACATCATATATTAATATATTGAAAGCGTTGGTCCCCATCTCAACAAGTAGCAATCCTAATTCCTAACCCAGAAAAATACTTTTTAAGAGATAAGAACATGAAAAGAAAAAGAAAAAAAAAGCAAATATTATCTAAATTCCACGATGAAAGGTAGAGGTTATATTATATTATTATATAAGAATGCTTACGAAGAAAATCTTCCCAAATTGAGACCTTTGAAAATTCACCTATTAAATAAAACAAATATTTTAGACTAATCTTGGCTATGATATGGACTAATAAGTCAGGATTGAAGTTGATGGGAGGTAGGAATGGCAATGGGGTGGGCGACAAGCGGGTTAAAACAATTTTTAAAACGGGGCAGGGCGGGTTGCGGGTTCAATGCATGGTTCAATGCGGGATAACTTTGAACTTTATCTCTTTTTGAACAAAACAATCATTTCAAGTACAATTTCACATTCTTCTTTACTAGCATGAATACTCTTTTGATTTATAATTAACCAATTTATATAAGTCTCACCAAAATGATATTACATAAGTTAGATATCGTATTAATAATAGGAAATAATAGAAGCCCATTTATTTTGGAAATCAACGTAATACTCTCTCAATTTTATGTTTATGTTATTCTATTAAACTCTCAATTTTATAAAATAATTAAATGTCAAACTAGTTTATTTTAGAACAGAAAATTAAAGGAAAAAAAATTAAGAAGCGCGGAGAGGGTTCAAGAGGGGTTGAAATTTTTGTGGGTTTGCCAAACCCGCCCCGCCTGCCCCATTGCTATTCCTGATGGGAGGTAATAAGTACACGATCAAAAAGTCAAGGTACAAGCGCAAACTGATCCCAAAAAAAAAGTATATGATTCCTTTACATCGGCATGAAGTTAGAATTAGCATAAATCGCACGGTGCCAATTCGAGAGAGAAGAATATTGTTGAGAAGCCGTGATTAAATTTATGTAATTTTAATAGTTCAGCAATCGGTTATCTGAAGTTCGATTCTCACCTTATAATCTCTTTCTCTATTTCTCCTTCCCCTCCCCTATTTATAATAAAAAATTAAAAAATCTATGCTCTTTCTAGATCATATCCGAACACTTTTTTGGTTAATTCATGCACACACTACTTATAAAGAGATTATGAAGTGACAGCAAACTAAACTAGGTGGAAAAAAAAAAGGCATCTGTTTTTAAAGGACTAGAGACTTTAATTTAACAGTTTCTAAAAACTTGTGTCCCAAAATGGGAAACAATAGAAAATGCACGTTACATATTCATGTTTTACCAAATCACATGAATTTACTGTGATTAAGCAACAGTAAATCATATGAATTTTTGTTTTTGTTTGTTTTTCTTTTCTCTGTGCCGAGGGTCGATTGGAAACAGCCCCGCTGCCCTCTCGGATAGAGGTAAGACATGTCTACATATTACTCTCCCCAGACCTCACATTGTGGAATATACTGAGTTGTTGTTGTTGTTGTAAGTAACAAATTAGTTAAGAATCCATGTTAATTTACTAGTTAAATAATATAAAAGTGTATATACAATATGCGCGTTATATATTATTGTTTTGGTGTACAGATCGCGTGTGGTTAATTTTTTGTTAACATGCCACTTTTGGAATTTTTATACTCCGCATATCCTAATAAAATAAAAAAAGAACATCATTATCATTTAGAGGGGGAAGCGTACGGTTCGCCTCTAATAATATATGCATTTACTTTTAAGCCACCGTTTAAAATGTCTTTAGTCTTTAGCCATTACTTTAGTAAATTTTAGCTGCCAGGACGAAAATACTCTTCTGCTCATTTCTTTAACTTCAGGACTTCAGGACTACATGTCCTTAACTTTTGAACCTGTAACTCTAAGTTCAGGACTTCAGGACTATATGTCCTTAACTTTTGAAGTTGGAACTCTAAGTTCAGAACTTCAAGGCTACATGTTCTTAACTTTTGAACTTGGAACTCAAACTTCAAGACCAAACGTCCTTAACTTTTGAAATTATAAGTCAAAGTTAAGGACTTATTGTCCTTAACTTTTGAACGTGTAACTGTAAGTTAAGGACTATCTGTCCTTAACATTTGAACTTGGAATCAAAGTTAAATACCTATATTCCTTAATTTTTGAATTTGTAACTTTAAGTTAAGGACTTCACGTTCTTAACTTTTGAACTTGTAACTATAAGTTAAGGACTATTTGTCTTTAACTTTAGAACTTGTATACTGTAAGTTAAGAACTGTGTGTCCTTAACTTTTGTACTTATGTCCTTAACTATTGAACTTAACTTTAGGACTTCAAGTTAGAAACTCATAAGTTCACCGGCAGAAAAATTAAAAGATAAACTATTATGTGCAATTTCTAATGTGTCGAGAAACAATACCACTTGCATTCTGCTCATGGAAAATCATGACTCATGGAAACTCATCATAAAATTGGTGGAAGGTCTTGGGCAACCTAACAATTTCGCAACCAATCCTGCTGAAAATGGGGTAGAAAATATTAACAATCTTGACACGGGAAAATACAAAGTTTGAAATCCAACTCGCCAGATTGATATTTCAAATTAAAAACACCAAAGAATACGAAGTCTTTATGTTTTGAATGCATCCGTGTATTTTCGTTTGGGAAGAAAAGAGTAACACGGTCTTTTCATATTAATTTTAATACACTAATAGCTACTATTGGATAAAAAGTAAATACAAGCTTAAACAATGGCTACCCGCCATTTCTACTCATTTAGATGGTTAAATAAAGTTTGTTTGACTACAATATTTTAAATTAAAAAAGAATCAAAGATACTACTAATAGTTGTGATGACCTTTTGGTCATCACTTATTTTAAAAATAAATTATGTGTTTTGAGGCCTTAAAACTCTCTTTGCGCATCACCTTGATTTGCGTGCGTAGTCCGGATGCACAGCCAGAAAGTCAATATATGAAAATCTGTGAAAAATGATGAATTTTCACTTTAGAATGAATTTAAGTTGACTTTGGTCAATATTTTGGGTAAACGGACCCGGTCTCATGATTTGACGGTCCCGGAGGGTCCGTGGAAAAATATGGGACTTGGGCGTATGCCTGGAATCGAATTCCGTGGTCCCAAGCCCAAGAAATAAATTTTTAAAGAAAATTATTTTTTGGAATATTTATGAGTTTTTAAAAATGAAATATGTTTAAAACTTGATGGTATCGGAACCATTTTTTGGGCTCCGGAGCCCGATACAGATCTTATATGTGAATTTAGATGGTCTACAAAATTTGGTAAGAAACGAAAGTCGATTGAGGTGATTCGGACCCGTAGTTGTGAAAATTGATGCTTTGAAAGTTTTGAGTTTTTTCTTAGATTCGTATGCTAAATGCGTTTTTTAAGAGGTTATTTTGGTGATTTGATCGCACAGATAAGTTCATATGATATTTTTGAATTAGTATGCATGTTTGTTTTGGAGCCCCGAGGGCTCGGGTGAGTTTCAGATAGGTTTTAGATGGTTTTAAACCTGGAAAAAATTGTAGGTTTTCAGTTTCTCATGTTATGGTGTGTTGTTCATTGCGTTCGCGGAAGGACTCTCGTGAACGTGAAGGGTAAGTCAAGCTGAAGGAAAGTTCCTTCTACGCGAATATGAGATACAGGACGCGAACGCGAAGCATTATGAGTGTTTCCCTTCGCGAATGCGGGCCTGATATCGCGAACGCGAAGGCTTTTGGGCCTGGGCAGGGGGAGAGAGATTTTACCCTATGAGAACACGTCCACGGGAACGCGAAGGCTCTTGGGGGCTGAAGCTCCGTGAACATGAGCCTTGTATTGCGAATGCGATGGTTTATTGGGCCTGACCCATAACGAACGTGACAGACCCATCACGAACGCGATGAAAGTCTGTCTAGTGATTTTAAAACAAAAGTAAAAACGAGATTTAACAAAAATTTCATAACTTTTTCTTCCAAACTCCAAATTGGGCGATTTTTGAAAGAGAGCCATCGAATCCATAGGTATGTAATCTTCGACTCATTTTCTTCAATTTTCATTAATACCCATTAGATTTTTAGGCCTAAATCATGTTCTTAAGAGTAGAGAATTAAGGATTTGGGTAGAGTTATGGCTTTTTATATAATTAGAATTTAGACCTCGTTTTGGAATCGGATTCCGAATCTAATTATATATTTTGGCTCGTGGGTGAATTGGAGATCTGTTTTTGGTCCGAACCTCATATTTTGATAAAGCATGCCAGGGGTCGATTTTTGACGTTTTGGTAAGAATGATAGGAAATCTATAATTAAGCATTGAAATTGGATTGTTTAGCATTTATTGATATTTTTAAGTCGGTTATGGCTAGATATAAGTGATTTGAAGCCAAATTCAAAAGGAAAAGCGGTGTTTGAGGCTTGAGTTGGCCGTGAAAGTTCGAGATAAGTGTTTTGTCTAACCTTAGCTTGAGGGATTAGGAGTTGTGTATAGCTTGTTAAGCTTTTCTTAACTGCTGTTCTAAGAGTTTTGTAACGACCCGGCCCGTCGTTACGGGAATTACCACCCCGTTACCTTGCATTTACATATATTATGCTTTTAAAACAGTATTAGAGTATATCGGGTGAGTTAGGAGTGATTTGGGTGGAAAATGAAACAAATAGCATATTTGAAGAAAGCTTGAATATGAAAAGTCAACCAAGAGTTGACTATTGAGTTAGAGTGCTCGGAACCGGATTCTGATGATTCGACTAGTTCCGGGGGATCATTTATGACTTAGGAGAACAATCGGAATTGAATTTGGAGGCCCGGTGTAGAAATAGGCTTGAATTGGCGAATGTTGAATTTTGGCGATAACCGGATGGTAGGTGATATTTTGATCCGGGGGTCGGAATGGAATTCCGACAATTTCTGTAGCTCCGTTAGGTGATTTTGGATGTGCCTGCAAAATTTCGGGTCATTCGGACATCGTTTGGTCGGGTTTTTGATCGAATGTGTAAATCGGAAAGTTTTAAGAAATTTAGGCTTGAATCCGTGTGTAATTGGTGATTTTGATGTTTAGTATGGTGTTTTTATGGTTGGAATAAGTTCGTATCATGTTTTGGAGTATGTTGGTGGTTTTCGTTGGGGTCCCGGGGGTCTCGGGATGAATTCGGGGGTCCGAACGGACCATTGTTGAAAGAAAAGAGAAAAATCTGGTTGCTGTCATAACCGTGAGGCAGGGTGTCTGTGCTTCGCGATCGCGTGAAGTAAGTCGCGATCGCGTGAGGCCGTGAATTTGAGCATCGCGATCGCGTGAGGAAGATCGCGATCGCGTAGGGTAAATTCGACTGGCAGTGAATTAAAATCACAGAACAGAGGGCATACGGGTTCATTAACCCAAAACCCCATTTTTGAGTTCCAAGAGGAGAAATTGACGGGAATTGCTGGTAATTCATCGGGGATTCGTTGGAGGTAAGTTTTGTGGCTTAATTACATCATTTTAACATGAAATCCTTGGTTAATTCCCTGTAAATGGAAGATTAGTTGTGGGTTTGAGCCCTAAGCCTAAATTGTAGAAAAACAAGGATTTGAGTGGGCAAATGGAGTCCGATTTTGGTAAAATTGATATGCTTAGACTCGTATTGAGACGAGGGTTCCAGAAATGTGAATTTCGTAGATTTTCGGAATGTGGGCCCGGGGCTCGGGTTTTGACAACTTTGGGAATTTTGATGTAAATTGAGTTGTATTGATTGGGTGTCGTCCCATTGGCCTAAATTGTTGTATTTTTACTGTATTTGATCAGATTCTACGCGTGCGGAGCTTGATTCTCGTGGCAAGGGCATTGCGGAGTAGTCGTCGCGCCGTATTGAGGTGAGTAATAGATGTGGGTGATGACCAGCGGGTTCGAAACCCCGGTATACCACTTTGTGACGCTGTATAGCGGCGAGACACGCACACTCTCGAGAGTGCGGGGTCGATCATGAATTGGAGACTATATATTAGTCCAACCTGTTGATACTGTATTATTGGCTATTCTAGAGCCGTCGAACCTCCTTCTCGGATGGTTGTATATATATATATTGTGATAATGGCCACTCTTGAGCCGAGGAACCCCCTTCTTGGGCGGTTGAGTATACATGTGGGCCGTGAGCCGGTTATTGGATCCCGCGAGGATCGTTATCATTGTCTTATCACATAGACACGCTAGTTTACTACTAGTCCGCGGCTATTTTTGTTATTATGCAAATTCCAATCTCTGGAACTTGATATTACTGTTTTCCAATCGAAAAATGATAAAAGAGTTTTCAAAAACTACTTTTGAGCCTCGCGAGGCTGTATCTGCATATTAGGCGACTAGTAGTGGATCGGGCCGCACGCCGCGGCAAGATATATGTTGGATCGGACCGCACGCCGCAGTCGATATCTCTACGAGATGTGCTTGGGCCGTAGGAGCCCTCCGGTGTCTGAAACCCCGCAGTGAGCACGGGTACCCAAAATTGGAGTCGGGCCACACGCCGTAGCGTTCATATCATGCATTGCATTGCATTTAGCTACATACGCTAGCTGTTATACTGTTTTGCTGGTACTTGTTCGGTGAGTTGGGTTACTATGACGGGTAGCCGATTATAGCTTTACATAGTGATTTATTGCGGATTTCTTATCTCGCTGTCGTCTTACCCTTGTTTATTACCACCGAGTACGGCAGTACTCATTTTACTCCCCGCACCTCGTGTGCGGATCCAGTACCTCTCGGCGGTGATCCGGTAGCTGTGCGAGGCGACGTTGTGGATATTCGAGGTAGCTGGCGAGTCCGCAGGACCCGATATTCCTTCTCTACTGTCTTTTGATTTTGTATTGACATTTCTTTCCGCACTTGGTTTTGTATTAAACCTTTATACACTCATGTTCAGTAGAGGCTCATGACTCTTGACCCTTGGTCTATGGGAGTTGATGTATTATGGGACTTGGTTCCCGTTTTCGTTATATGTATCACTGTTATTTCGTAAATTAATATGCTTAAATGGGCTAAAGAGAGCTTCTAGCTCCGTGGTCGATTGTGATTGGTCAGGCTGGCTTAGCAATGTGTCGGGCGCCATCACGACCGGATTTGGGGTCGTGACAAGTTGGTATCGAAGCCTAGGTTTACTAGGCCTCATGAGTCTTGAGCCGGTTAGTAGAGTCTTGTGGATCGGTACGGGGACGCCTGTACTTATCCTCGGGAGGCTGCGAACCTTTAGGAAAACTTCACTTTTCTTGAACTCCGTCGTGCGATCTTATTGTTCTGAGAACTAAATTTCTATATTCTATTCTCTCGCAGATGGCGAGAACGCGAGCATCAGGGGACGAGGTGGACGACCTCCATTGCCACCTGTTAGAGGCCGTGGGCGCGGTCGTGCTAGAGTTCGAGGTAGGGCGGCTGAGGCAGTGCCAGCCGACCCGCCTGTTGTACCAGATTCAGGAGCGGCCCCCGGTGGTTGATGTTCCGGCGGTCCCAGTTCGGGGCCGGACTATATCCATTGCTATTCTTGGTCTTCGGGAAACTCTTGCCCGGATATTATCGGTGTGTTCCGGTTTGGCTCGGGTAGTTTCGGCTACCGCTGCCGTAGCGACATCTCGGTCGGGGGTGGTCGGCGGACCCTGCGGCTCGCACACGCTGACCCGGTTGTTCGGGGACTTCGGACGCCAGGAGGCTGTCCCCGCTCGGGTGGTTGCACCGGTTATTCCTCCAGCTGCACCGGCTCCAGCTCCAGAGCATAGGGTTCAGGTTATGCCCGAGGACGAGCGGCGTCGTCTTGAGAGATTTGGTAGACTTCAGCCACCCCATTTCGGTGGCGTTGAGGGCGAGGATGCCCGGGGTTTCTTGGATAAATGTCAGAAGATGCGCGGACAGCTGGTATTCTTGAGTCCGACGGAGTTTCATTTACTACATTTCGAGCACAACTGGTCCCGCATTTGATTGGTGGGGAGGAGTTTGAGAGGCGTAGGCTCGCTAGAGCAGAGCACCTCTCGCATGGCAGCGGTTCTCTACCCTCTTTCTAGAGAAATATGTACCTCGGTCTCGTCGCGAGGAGCTACGTCGCCGGTTCGAGTGGTTGATTCAGGGCGACATGTCTGTGACTCAGTATGAGCTTAGATTCACTCGGTTGGCTAGGCATGCCACATGGATGATCCCCACTGATAGGGAGAGGATCAGGAGGTTCATTGATGGCCTCAACTACTCTATCCGTATTCTTGTGACCAGCGAGCGAGTTCTGTCATCATCATTTGAGCAGGTTGCTGATATGGCACGCTCCATTGAGGCGGATCGTCGCCGAGAGAGAGAGGAGCGGGAGGCCGAGAGGCCTCGTGGTTCGGTAGTTTCGGTGGTGCTCCATCTGAGGGCGGTCCCGGCGGAGCGAGAGGTCGCTCACTCAGACCTTCTCGTTCGAGGCCGCCCGGAGCAGAGCGGGAGGTTCGCGTGGTCGCGGTCGACGGGGATTTCGGCGAGGGTCGGTCATCGGCTTGGTGCCCTCCCGGCCCGAGTGCGGCACCTGCTTCTCCGGCACCGAGGTGCATGTTATGAGTGTGGTGAATTTGGCCACGCGAGGAGACATTGCCTCGCGTCACGTAGGGGCGGGACTCGGCGAGAGGGATCGACCCTCCTCTTCGGCACCATCTCGGTCTAGTAGAGGTGGAGGTCAGTCTTCTCGTGGTCGCCCCAGGGGCGAGGAGAGATCTGGTGGAGGCCAGGCACGTTTCTATGCACTTCCTGACAGGCGTGATGCAGTTGCCTCCGATGCAGTGATTACAGGTATCATTTCTGTATGTCACAGAGATGCCTCTGTTCTATTTGATCCAGGGTCCACATATTCTTACATGTCCTCTTATTTTGCACATCATTTGGGTGCGACTCGTGGTAGTCTTGACTTACCTGTTCATGTATCCACCCCCGTGGGTGATACGATTGTTGTGGATCATATCTATAGATCCTGTGTTATATCTATTGGGGGTCTGGAGACCCAGGCAGATTTATTATTGTTGGAGATGGTGGACTTTGATGTTATATTGGGTATGGATCGGTTGTCTCCGTACCACGCTATATTAGACTGTCATGCTAAGACAGTTACATTGGCCATTCCTGGTATTTCTCAGATTGATTGGCGGGGTTCGACTGATTTTGTCCCTAGCCGTGTCATTTCGTTCTTAAAAGCTCAGAAGATAGTTGAAAAAGGGTGTTTATCAAACTTGGCTTTTGTAAGAGAGGTGGGAGCTGAGTCTCCTAGAATTGATACTGTACCTGTTGTGAGGGACTTCCCAGATGTATTCCCCTCAGACCTGCCGGGCATGCCGCCGGACAGGGATATTGATTTTGGTATCGATTTGGTGCCGGGCACTCAGCCTATTTCTATTCCTCCGTATCGGATGGCACCAGCTGAGTTGAAGGAATTGAAGGAGCAGCTCCAAGAACTCCTAGATAAGGGGTTCATTCGGCCGAGTGTGTCGCCGTGGGGTGCACCGATCCTGTTTGTTAAGAAGAAGGACGGATCCATGAGGATGTGTATTGACTACAGGCAGCTAAACAAAGTAACAGTGAAGAATAAGTATCCTCTGCCTCGTATTGATGATTTATTTGATCAGCTCCGGGGAGCTAGGGTGTTCTCGAAGATTGATCTTCGTTCAGGCTACCATCAGCTGAAGATTAGAGAGTCTGACATTATGAAGACTGCATTCCGGACCAGATATGGTCACTATGAGTTCCTGGTGATGTATTTTGGGCTGACCAATGCCCCAGCAGCATTTATGCATCTGATGAACAGTGTGTTCAGGCCTTATTTGGATTCATTTGTGATTGTGTTCATTGATGACATTCTAGTCTACTCCCGTAGTCGGGAGGAGCATGCTCAGCACTTGAGTATTGTGTTGCAGAGATTGAGAGAGGAGAAGATATATGCTAAATTCTCCAAATGTGAGTTCTGGCTTGAGTCCGTGGCATTCTTAGGGCACGTGGTGTCCTGTGATGGTATTCGGGTAGATCCGAGGAAGGTCGAGGCAGTGCAGAGTTGGCCCAGACCGACCTCAGTTACTGAGATCCGTAGCTTTCTGGGATTGGCAGGGTATTATCGCCGATTCGTTCAGGGATTCTCTTCTATTGCTTCACCCTTGACTAGATTGACTCGGAAGGGTGTTCCTTTCTTATGGTCCGAGGAGTGCGAGGAGAGCTTTCGGAAGCTCAAGACAGCACTGACCACAGCACCAGTCTTGATTCTACCGACAACTCCAGGTTCTTATACTGTATATTGTGATGCCTCAGGAGTGGGCATTGGTTGTGTGTTGATGCAGGAGGGTAGGGTCATTGCTTATGCTTCTCGTCAGTTGAAGCCCCACGAGAAGAACTACCCTGTTCATGATTTGGAGTTAGCTGCTATTGTTCATGCCTTGAAGATTTGGAGGCATTATCTATATGGTGTATCTTGTGATGTATATACGGACCACCGCAGCCTTCAACATTTGTTCAAGCAAAGAGATCTAAATTTGAGGCAGCGGAGATGGCTTGAATTGCTTAAAGACTATGATATTACTATCTTGTACCATCCCGGGAAAGCCAATGTAGTGGCTGATGCATTGAGCCGGAAGGCTATTAGTATGGGTAGTTTGGCGTATATTCCAGTTGGGGAGAGACCCCTAGCAGTTGATGTTCAGGCGTTAGCTAACCAGATGGTAAGGCTGGATATTTCTGAGCCCGGTCGGGTGATGGCTTATGTAGTAGCTCGTTCTTCTTTATATGATCGTATTCGAGAGCGCCAATATGATGATCCACACTTGCTTGTCCTTAAGGACAGAGTTCAGCATGATGATGCTAGGGATGTCACTATTGATAGTGATGGTGTGTTGCGGATGCAGGGCCGGATATGCGTGCCCAATGTTGACGGCCTTCGTGAATTGATATTGGAGGAAGCCCATAGCTCGCGGTATTCTATTCATCCGTGAGATAGTGAGATTGCATGGAGTTCCTATTTCCATTACTGGTGGAGAAAGATGAAGAAAGATATTGTGAGCCATGTGGCTCGGTGTCTAAACTGTCAGCAGGTCAAGTATGAGCATCAGAGACCTGGTGGTGTATTCCAGCGTATTGATATTCCGGAGTGGAAGTGGGAAAGAATAACAATGGACTTTGTTAGTGGACTCCCTCGGACAGCGAGGAAGTTTGATTCAGTTTGGGTGGTGGTGGATAGGCTGACCAAGTCAGCTCACTTCATCCCAGTGTGTACTACCTATACCTCAGAGCGGTTGGCAGAGATATTCATCCGTGAGATAGTGAGATTGCATGGAGTTCCTATTTCCATTATATCGGACAGAGGTACCCAGTTCACATCTCAGTTCTGGAGGACATTTCAGCGAGAGTTGGGTTCACAGGTGGAGCTGAGCACAGCATTTCATCCACAGACGGATGGGCAGTCTGAGCGTACTATTCAGATATTGGAGGACATGCTGCGTGCTTGTGTCATTGATTTTGGTGGTTCATGGGCTGATTATTTGCCTTTGGCGGAGTTTGCTTACAATAATAGCTATCAGTCCAGCATTCAGATGGCACCGTATGAAGCTTTATATGGGAGGCGGTGTAGGTCTCCAGTTGGTTGGTTCGAGCCCGGCGAGGCTAGGTTGTTAGGGACCGAGTTAGTCCAAGATGCCTTAGATAAGGTGAAGGTGATTCAGGAGAGACTTCGCACAGCTCAGTCGCGTCAGAAGAGTTATGCAGACCGGAAGGTCCGAGATGTGTCTTATTCAGTAGGTGAGAAGGTGTTGCTGAAAGTTTCGCCTATGAAGGGTGTTATGAGGTTTGGAAAGAAAGGGAAGTTGAGCCCGAGGTTTATTGGACCTTTTGAGGTGCTTAGGAAAGTTGGGGAGGTGGCTTATATGCTTGCTTTGCCACCCAGTTTGTCGGGAGTTCACCCGGTGTTCCATGTATCTATGCTCCCGGAAGTATGTCGGAGACCCGTCTCATGTGTTGGACTTCAGCACGATACAGCTAGACGAGGATTTGACTTATGATGTGGAACCAGTAGCCATTTTGGGTCGACAGGTTCGTAAGCTGAGATCTAAGGATATAGCTTCAGTGAAAGTGCAGTGGAGAGGTCGTCCTGTGGAGGAAGCAACTTGGGAGGCCGAGCAGGAAATGCGGAGCAGATATCCACACTTATTTGATGCTCCAGGTATGTTTCTTAACCCGCTCGCGGACGAGCGTTTGTTTAAGTTGGGGAGAATGTAACGACCCGGCCCGTCGTTACGGGAATTACCACCCCGTTACCTTGCATTTGCATATATTATGTTTTTAAAACGGTATTAGAGTATATCGGGTGAGTTAGGAGTGATTTGGGTGGAAAATGAAACAAATAGCATATTTGAAGAAAGCTTGAATATGAAAAGTCAACCAAGAGTTGACTATTGAGTTAGAGTGCTCGGAACCGGATTCTGATGATTCGACTAGTTCCGGGGGATCATTTATGACTTAGGAGAACAATCGGAATTGAATTTGGAGGCCCGGTGTAGAAATAGGCTTGAATTGGCTAAGGTTGAATTTTGGCGAAATCCGAACGGTAGGTGAGATTTTGATCCGGGGGTCGGAATGGAATTCCGACAGTGGCAGTAGCTTCGTTAGGTGATTTTGGATGTGCCTGCAAAATTTCAGGTCATTCGGACATCGTTTGGTCGGGTTTTTGATCGAATGTGTAATTCGGAAAGTTTTAAGAAATTTAGGCTTGAATCCGTGTGTAATTGGTGATTTTGATGTTTAGTATGGTGTTTTTATGGTTGGAATAAGTTCGTATCATGTTTTGGAGTATGTTGGTGGTTTTCGTTGGGGTCCCGGGAGCCTCGGGATGAATACGGGGGTCCAAACGGACCATTGTTGAAAGAAAAGAGAAAAATCTGGTTGCTGTCATAACCTCAGCAGACAATATGCTACGCGATCGCAGGAGTGAATGATGCGATCGCGTGAGGCCGTGAATTTGAGCATCGCGATCGCGTGAGGAAGATCGCGATCGCGTAGGGTAAATTCGACTGGCAGTGAATTAAAATCACAGAACAGAGGGCATACGGGTTCATTAACCCAAAACCCCATTTTTGAGTTCCAAGAGGAGAAATTGACGGGAATTGCTGGTAATTCATCGGGGATTCGTTGGAGGTAAGTTTTGTGGCTTAATTACATCATTTTAACATGAAATCCTTGGTTAATTCCCTGTAAATGGAAGATTAGTTGTGGGTTTGAGCCCTAAGCCTAAATTGTAGAAAAACAAGGATTTGAGTGGGCAAATGGAGTCCGATTTTGGTAAAATTGATATGCTTAGACTCGTATTGAGACGAGGGTTCCAGAAATGTGAATTTCGTAGATTTTCGGAATGTGGGCCCGGGGCTCGGGTTTTGACAACTTTGGGAATTTTGATGTAAATTGAGTTGTATTGATTGGGTGTCGTCCCATTGGCCTAAATTGTTGTATTTTTACTGTATTTGATCAGATTCTACGCGTGCGGAGCTTGATTCTCGTGGCAAGGGCATTGCGGAGTAGTCGTCGCGCCGTATTGAGGTGAGTAATATATGTGGGTGATGACCAGCGGGTTCGAAACCCCGGTATACCACTTTGTGACGTTGTATAGCGGCGAGACACGCACACTCTTGAGAGTGCGGGGTCGATCATGAATTGGAGACTATATATTAGTCCAACCTGTTGATATTATATTATTGGCTATTCTAGAGCCGTCGAACCTCCTTCTCGGATGGTTGTATATATATATATTGTGATAATGGCCACTCTTGAGCCGAGGAACCCCCTTCTTGGGCGGTTGAGTATACATGTGGGCCGTGAGCCGGTTATTGGATCCCGCGAGGATCGTTATCATTGTCTTATCACATAGACATGCTAGTTTACTACTAGTCCGCGAGCTATTTTTGTTATTATGCAAATCCCAATCTCTGGAACTTGATATTACTGTTTTCCAACTGAAAAATGATAAAGAGTTTTCAAAAACTACTTTTGAGCCTCGCGAGGCTATCTGCATATTAGTCGACTAGTAGTGGATCGGACCGCACGCCGTAACAAGATATATGTTGGATCGGATCGCACGCCGCGGTGATATCTCTATGAGATGTGCTTGGTGTGTAGAGCCTCTTCGGAGTCCGAACCCCCGCAGTGAGCACGGGTACCCAAAATTGGAGTCGGGCTACACGCCGTAGCGTTCATATCATGCATTGCATTGCATTTAGCTACATCCGTTAGCTGTTATACTATTTGTTGGTACAGGTACGGTGAAGATTGATTCTATGACGAGGTAGGTGATTATAGCTTTACATGAGTGATTTATTGCGGATTTCTTATCTGCATTAGAATTTAGACCTCGTTTTGGAATCGGATTCCGAATCTAATTATATATTTTGGCTCGTGGGTGAATTGGAGATCTGTTTTTGGTCCGAACCTCATATTTTGATAAAGCATGCCAGGGGTCGATTTTTGACGTTTTGGTAAGAATGATAGGAAATCTATAATTAAGCATTGAAATTGGATTGTTTAGCATTTATTGATATTTTTAAGTCGGTTATGGCTAGATATAAGTGATTTGAAGCCAAATTCAAAAGGAAAAGCGGTGTTTGAGGCTTGAGTTGGCCGTGAAAGTTCGAGATAAGTGTTTTGTCTAACCTTAGATTGAGGGACTATGAGTTGTGTCCTATTTTCTACGTGTTACTTGTTGAGTACGACGTACAGGCATGGTGACGTATCTATACGTTGGTGTCAAGTATGACCGTGAGTCTTAAATTAAAATTGTTGTGATCTTAGCACATGTTACAAATGCCTAAGTTGTTGATTCTCTGAGTTGAGCAAGAATTATGATTATACTCATAGAAATCACTTATGATTGGGTATTAGTGCTAGTGATAAAGTTAGATATTGGAATAAGTTTGGTTATAGATGTTTTTCCCTTGCCAGGACGTATTAATTATACTGTCAGGATAGTGTGATTTCTTTATTGATCCCTTGTCGGGACACTCCTTGTGATTGATGAATTATATATGTGGATTGGATTGCGCGCCGCAACAATATTATATATAGATCGGGTTGCATGCCACGAACGCGAGCCTTGTATTGCGAATGCGATGGTTTATCGGGCCTAACCCAACGCGAACGCGACAGACTCATCGCGAAGGCGATGAATGTCTGTCCAGTGATTTTAAAACAAAAGCAAAAATGGGATTTAACAAAAATTTCATAAATTTTTATTCCAAACTTCAAATTGGGAAATTTTTGAAAGAGAGCTTCATCGAATCCATAGATATGTAATCTTTGATTCATTTTCTTCAATTTTCATTAACACCCATTAGATTTTTAGGCCTAAATCATGTTCTTAAGGATAGAAAATTAAGGATTTGGGTAGAGTTAGAATTTTTTATATAATTGGAATTTAGACCTCGTTTTGGGGTCGGATTCCGAATCTAATTATATATTTGGGCTCGTGAGTGAATGGGAGATTTGATTTTTGTCCGAACCTCGTATTTTGATAAAGCATGACTGGGTCAATTTTTGACTTTTTGGGAAGAATGATAGAAAATCTATAATTAAGCATTGGAATTGGATTGTTAGCATTTATTGATGATTTTAAGTTCCCATGAAATATACTACTTTAGTGTAAATATTTTTTTGTCACGACCCTAGTTCACGAATAGTGAACACGTCATGATGGCACCCAGTCTTCGCGACTAGGTAAGCCTAACATAATGCGGAATATACACTTTCATGAACAAAAGATAAGATAACAGCGGAATAACATAGAAAAATGTAATAGGTGCCGCTCGGCACATACACTTTACCAAAATTCTAGAATATATAACCACCAAGACCCGAAAACTCACGGGCAAACACAGGCTAAAGAGAGTAAAACTGTGGCTCTATCTACCAAGAATATCTATACAACCGAAATAAAGAGAAAATAACTGACACCACTCAGGGAGAATAGAAGAAGACCCTCCGGATCTGCGGACATAGAAGATTCATACCTCGAGTCTCCTGAAAAATGCGCCTAAATCACCGGTAGTGTGTCCGATCAGATGGACCTGGATCTGCACAACAAAAGTGTGCAAAAGAGTAGCCTGAGTATACCACGGTGGTACTCAGTTAGTGCCAAGCCTAACCTCGATGGAGTAGTGACGAGGAAGGTCAGGGCCCTACCGAGAAATAATAAAAATAATGATAAAAACACCGAACAGTATAAAATAGGAATACATCTGAAATAACAGTAAATGAAATAATTACTACAAGTCGTCTACGGTTAAGCTAACAAAGAGAAATCAACACAACAAGTACAAATCAACAATTCAGGATCTCTGGGAATTGAACCCGCGGTCCTTTTATACTCAGCAACTCAGGATCTAAGATAGGAACAAATCTGAAATAACAGCAAAAAGAGATAATACTACAAGTCGTCTATAGTTAAGCTAACAAAAAGAGATCAACACCACAAGTACAAATCAATAATTCAGGATCTCCTGGAATTGAACCTGCAGTCCATTTAACTCAGCAACTCAGGATCTCCAGGAATCGAACTCGCAGTCCCTTTATGTCAGTATCACAAGAACTCCGGGAATTGAACCTGTAGTCCGTATATCAATATCATAGGATCTCCGAGAATTGAACCCGCAGTCCGTATATCAGTATCATAGGATCTTCGGGAATTAAACCTGCAGTCCGTATATCAATATCACATGATCTCCGGGAATTGATCCCACAGTCCACAAAACACAAACACAATCAAATAAGAGAAAGCGCAGAGATATATGAAGAACACTGCTACAATTAATAACTAAATCCAGTATCAACATGTTCCATGGAATTCAATTAAGACAAGTAGGCATTTAGACGGTTAATCCTATCTAATCATGCTTCTCTAGCTAACACAGGATAAATCTTACAATTAAACCAATTAAGTAATAGAGATAACATCGATTGAACAATTTAAGTAAAGTGGATTTTCAGCAATTTGCTCAAGTACACGCCGGTCACCTCATGCACAAGGCATTTAAATCAACACATAATATATCCTAGGGGAAAAGGTCCACCACACAAGGTTAGACAAGCCACTTACCTCAATCATGTTACAAAACCGCTAAAAAATAATGCCCTTGCCACGAATATCCGACTCCGAGTGACCCAAATCTATTTAAACCAATTACATAGTGTAAATAACATCGCAAGTAACTAATTACATTGTTAAAATTAAAGCTAAGGCACAAAATAGGTAAAATGACCAAAATAACCCTCCAGCCATCGGCTCAGAATAAAAATATTTTTACATTTTTAGAACCCCCGCACTCTCACGAGTCTAACCATATAAATTTTATCAAAATCAGAATCCGGTTGCCCATTCAAATTATCAATTTTTTATTTCTTAGGCTTAGAGCAAAATCCTCCATTTTTACACCTTAATTCCTCCATTTTCAGAGATTTAATCCATGTTTTATCAATATAATAACATAATTTAGGTCCATTTGGCATTTCAAGCCTAATTGAGCTACGGACCTCCAAAATACATTCCGAACACGCTCCCGACCCCGAAATCACCTAACGGAGCTAATGGAACCATCGGATTTCCGTTCCGAGGTTGTCTTAACACTGTTCTGACTACTGGCTATTTTCCAATTATAATGCTTCTATTTAGGGACTAAGTGTCCCAAAACACTCTAAATTTCAGAACCGACTCTCCCGGCAAACCACAATAGCAGAAATGAACTTAGGGGAACAGTTAGATGGGGTTCGGGGCGTAAATTTCAAAAAATGACCGGCCGGATCGTTGTAATACTATATTCAACACTTTCCACAGATCCCGGAGCGACAGCTTTTGGATTATAGCTTTGGGTGGATGCCTTCAGTCCAGTTAGAGATCCCAAGGTAGTCCTGTACGCGTCCGTAGGCTCCGACGTACTCTTCTATCTTTATATTCTATTTTCATTTACTTCATAAACAGATTGTATCTTTCTTTCTAGATAGATGTATGTAGTATTTGTAGACGGTCCGTGATATTGTGACACTGATTCCGGGTAGAGATGTACTTAATATTGTCGTACTTGTTTTTTAGGCTAAGTTATCAGATTATGTCTTCCGCGTGTGTTTAATTTTATTTAATATTTTACTGTTAATTGCATGATGATTTAAATTGTTAAAAATGATTAAATAAAAGAGTTAGTGAATTTATAATACTCGGCTTGCCTAGCTTTCATGAGTAGGTGCCATCAAGACTCCCGAGGGAGGAAAATTCGAATCGCGACAATAGTTTGTGACAGATGGTACTATAATGTGATTTCTACATATGCAAATTACTTCCAAATATTAGATGCGTCAATACTTGCACTCTAAGTATGCGCTTGGACATAAAAGTATAATTTTTTTTAAAAAAATTAGTATTTAGAGTTAAGTTGAAAAATGATATTTGGAATTTAAATTTATTTTAGTTAAGGTTTTAATGAGGCACATTACTTATTGAGTAGACATTCAAGGGGGAGCGTTAAGAATAGAATTCTACTTGGAGTGAATGTCTATCTTGTGGAGAGTTTTACTTTGTGACTAAGTCATAATTTCTCCTATAAATAGAGGGTCTTACCCCATTGTAAATCATCCCAAAATTCAATAAGAATTCCTTCTCTCTCTTTCTCTGCAATATTGTTCTTCTTCTCTTATTATTTCATAACACGTTATCAGCACGAGACTCTACCGTCTCAAGAAGCTCTTTGAGAAGATTAAGGTAAGTTTTCTACTCTTTTTAATTATTACTGACATTATGAAAAGAAAGTTCGTTGCCCTTGAAATTTCGGGCAAGAACTATATGACATGGGTGTTGGATGCCGAAATCCACTTAGATGCAATGGGTCTTGGAGACGCCATTAAAGACAGAAATAAAGCATTCACCCAAGACTGTGCTAAGGCCTTGATTTTCTTGCGCCATCACCTTGATGAAGGGTTGAAAATTGAATATCTCACAGTCAAAGATCCACTTATTTTGTGGTGGAAAAGGGCATTGGGCAAAAATTTGCCGTGTACCAAGACATTTGGTTGATCTTTATCAAGCATCTCTAAAGAATAAAGGCCCTGAAGCCAATTTTGTCTCTCACAATGATTTTGACATCACCCACTTGGATGTGGCAGACTTCTTTGAGCGCCCCGATGGAAAAATAGACCACTTGATCGGTGATGGATCCGTGGTTAAAGATGATTGAGTAGTTTGACTTTATTTTTATTTTGCTTATTTGTATTAGTTAGTGAATAAACTAGTAGGCATTAGTATCAATTCGTATTATTTATTTTATGAATTAGTGTCAGTTCATTCGATTAAAAATAATTCTAGTTTTTGTTTTAAACAATGTTTCAGTTTGCTTAATATTCAAGGATTAATATATTATTTATTAGAGTAATATTGTGATGTGAAAAAGAAAATTTAGTTACTGGTTTTGAACAAAAGGGTACGAATCCCTGTCTTTAAATTGACCACACTAGTATATAAATGTGATATAATATACTGTTGCTATCTTGTTATTATCTTACACTATTGTGGTAGTTAGTTTTTTTTTACATGAAACCAAACGAGATAATAAGATAGTAGTATTTGTTATTATTTTAATATAACATTGTGATTACAACAAGAAGAATTGCAGTTAACACATGTTTTTTAGAAATGTTTGTACATAACTATGTCTTCAAATGTTATTTTGTGTATGTGGATGTTATTTTCTTATATATCCATAAGTATAGAGCACTTGATACATGCTACAGTACATAGAGATATTTAATCACAATTTTAATTATTCATTAGTATTATAAGTATACACTCAAAAAAAAATACTAATGTTTATTCGTATATTTTGTTTTGTATGTCAAATCATGGGAAGCAAATATGGATACCTCACAAAGCAAACTTGGATCAAAGTTCAATTGTAAAAATATTTGCTTAATTGATTCATGTACAACACATACAATATTCAAAGAGAAGAAATATTTCTCTCATTTAAGTATGTGTAAGGCAGATGTTACTACAATTTCTGGTAGTAGTAAATTAATTGAAGGCTCTGGAAGAGCTACTATAACTCTGCCTATGGGAACAATACTTATCATAGAGAATGCAATGTTCTCCTCCAAGTCCAAGAGGAACTTGTTGAGTTTTAAAGATATCCGTAGAAATGGATATCATATTGAGACAATAGATGAGAATAATCTTGAATATCTCATCATTACCAAAAATGCCTCTGGCCAGAAAAGGGCTATTGAGAAGTTCCCATCTTTGTCTTGTGGCCCGTATTGGACAAGAATTAGTGCAATTGAGGCACATTCTATTGTAAACCAAAAGGTTACTGATTCCAATACTTTTGTACTTTGGCATGATCGATTGGGACACCCTGGATCAATTATGATGAGACGAATCATAGAAAACTCAAATGGGCATCCATTAAAGAATTTAAAGATTCTTTTAAATGATGAATTTTCTTGCACTTCTTGTTATCAAGGCAAGTTAATTATTAGACCATCACCAACAAAGGTTGGAATTGAGTCCCCTGCATTTTTGGAACGTATACAAGGGGACATTTGTGGACCTATTCACCCACCTAGTGGGTCGTTCCGATATTTTATGGTCTTGATAGACGCATCCTCTAGATGGTCCCATGTGTGCCTATTGTCATCTCGCAACCTCGCGTTTGCAAAATTAATGGCACAAATAATTCGATTACGGTCACAATTTCCTGATAATCCAATTAAGTCTATTAGACTTGATAATGCTGTTGAGTTTTCATCCCAAGCATTTAATGATTATTGCTTATCAATTGGGATAAAAGTGGAACATCCCGTAGCTCATGTTCACACTCAAAATGGTCTTGCAGAGTCTTTAATTAAACGTCTGCAATTGATAGCAAGACCGTTACTCATGAAAACGAGGCTGCCCACTTCTGTTTGGGGTCACGCCATTTTGCATGCAACAATGCTAGTTCGTCTCATACCGACAAATTATCATAAATATTCCCCGTTGCAATTAGTTTTGGGTCATGAACCTAATATATCCCATTTAAGAATTTTTGGATGCGCGATATATGTGCCTGTAGCACCGCCATATCGCACCAAAATGAGTCCGCAAAGAAGGTTAGGAATATATGTTGAGTTTGAATCGCCCTCCATTATTCGCTACCTCGAGCCATTAACGGGAGATTTATTTACTGCACGATTTGCAGACTGTCGATTCGATGAGACACTTTTCCCAAAATTAGGGGAGAAGTTGGTGAAACCAAACGGGAAATTTTGTGGAAAAATCCATCATTATCTCATCTTGATCCACGTGCCTCTATTTGTGAAAAAGAGATACAAAAGATTATTCATTTGCAGAGAATAGCAAATCAAATGCCCGATGCATTTACGGATATGAAAAGGATAACAAAATCACATATCCTTGCGGAGAATGTTCCAATCCGTATTGATGTCCCTATTGGACAATCTTCTAGTGTCATAGCTAATGAGTCAAAAGCACGCATGAAACGTGGCGGACCATTAGGTTCCAAAGATCGAAATCCTAGAAAAAGGAAAATAAATGATCAAAATGACACTATGAAAGAATCTCACGAAGAAATCCACGACTTAATAAATTCTGAGATTCATGAGGAATCCACTGAGCCCGAGACTCAAGAAAATAAGGAACTATTAATAAATCCAATCGATATTGAGACAAATCTGAATCGAGTGGATATAGTGGTGGATTATGTCTTTGCATATAATGTTGCATCCAGAATTATGCAAGAAAGTGAGGATCTTGAACCTCAATCTGTTGGAGAATGTCGACAAAGACTTGATTGGCCAAAATGGCAAGAAGCAATCCAATCGGAGTTGAATTCACTTGCAAAACGTGAAGTTTTTGGGCCTGTAGTCCAAACACCTAATGGTGTTAAGCCTGTTGGCTATAAATGGGTCTTTGTACGCAAGAGAAATGAGAAAAATGAGGTGCAAAGATATAAGGCACGCCTTGTTGCACAAGGATTTTCACAAAGGCCTCTGGTGTTGATTATGAAGAGACATATTCACCCGTTATGGATGCTATAACATTCCGTTATCTCATTAGTTTTGTTGTCCATGAAAAACTTGACATGCATTTAATGGATGTGGTTACCGCCTACCTTTACGGCTCACTTGATAATGAGATATACATGAAAATTCCCGAGGGCTTCAAAATGCCTAATAATTCAAAATCCCGGAAATATTTTCAATCAAATTGCAAAGATCTTTGTATGGTCTAAAGCAATCAGAATGAATGTGGTATAATCGTCTTAGTGAGTATTTATTAAAGGAAGGCTATATAAATGATGCCATTTGCCCATGTGTTTTCATAAAGAAAACAACATCGGAATTTGTTGTACTTGCCGTATATGTTGATGACATAAACCTTATTGGAACTCCTATAGAACTCCAAAAGGCAATTGATTATTTAAAGAAGGAGTTCGAGATGAAAGATCTCGGAAAGACAAAATTATGTCTTGGTTTGCAAATTGAACATTTGGCAAACGGAATTTTTGTTCATCAATCTACCTACATAGAAAAGGTATTGAAACGGTTTTACATGGATGGAGCACATCCATTAAGTACTCCGATGGTTGTTCGATCACTTGATGTGAACAAAGATCCATTCCGACCTCAAGAAGAGAATGAAGAGCTACTTGGTCCCGAAGTACCATATCTTAGTGCAATTGGTGCACTAATGTATCTTGCCAATACTACAAGGCCCGACATAACTTTTTCAGTTAATGTCTTAGCAAGATATAGCTCTGCTCCCACAAGGAGATATTGGAATGGGATCAAACACATATTGCGGTATCTAAAAGGGACTACCGATATGGGCTTATTTTATGGCAACAATTGCAGTCCCGATCTTGTTGGTTATGCTGATGCTGGGTATTTATCCGACCCATACAAGGCTCGATCTCAAACAGGTTATGTGTTTACCTGTGGAGGCACTGCCATATCTTGGCGATCGACTAAGCAATCAATTGTGGCTACTTCATCTAATCATGCCGAGATAATTGCTATTCATGAAGCAAGTCGAGAGTGCGTGTGGTTGAGGTCTATAATACATCTTATTCGAGATAAATGTGGTGTGAAATGTGACAAGTTACCCACTATTTTGTATGAAGACAATGCAACATGCATAGCTCAACTGAAGGGAGGATTCATAAAAGGAGATAGGACAAAGCACATTTCATCAAAGTTATTTTTCACACATGATCTTCAAAAGAATGGTGATATTAATGTGCAACAGATTCGTTCAATTGATAATATGGCTGATTTGTTCACAAAATCTCTACCAACGTCAACCTTCAAGAAGCTAGTGTACAAGATCGGGATGTGAAGACTCAAGGATATTAAGGATGTGAATTGATGCTCTCATCAGGGGGAGTTAATGCGCGTTGCACTCTTTTTCCCTTACAAGGTTTTGTCCCACTGGGTTTTCCTTGCGAGGTTTTTAACGAGGCAACCAAAAGGCGTATTATTAGATATGTGTACTCTTTTTCCTTTTCTAGATTTTTTTTCCCATTGGGTTTTATTTTAGTTAAGGTTTTAATGAGGCACATTACTTATTGAGTAGACATTCAAGGGGACTCTAAGTATGCGCTTGGACATAAAAGTATAATTTTTTTTAAAAAAATTAGTATTTAGAGTTAAGTTGAAAAATGATATTTGGAATTTAAATTATGTTTGGATAAGCATTTCACTTGAAAAAATATTGTAATTGTGTGAGTGGGAAAATAACAATTTCCAAATTTTTTACTTTATGATTTTTGAAAAATTCATTTTCAAAAACTTACAAAACTTCACAGACAAATACGTTTTTAAAAGAAAAATTCAAAAAAAGGAAAACATATTTATGAACAAACGGTCCTAAAACTTGTCATTCTCTTTTAACAAAACAAAAAAAGTATCTTTTCTAATTTTTTTTTTCCAAGACAAACTGATAAAAGTGTCCATATATAAAAGTGCAAAGGATAAAAATAATGACATGATAAATTTTGTTTGCCTTCTTGACATCATATCACTATAGTTTTTGTCGTGGATTTGTTGGGCTGCTAGTTTTAAGACAAGTTTTGGTTTAGTTCTATCTAAACCACAAAGTAGGTTGACATCTACTTCTTCTTGTTGCTTTTTTCACAAACTCACAAATGCTCTTTTCTTTTTCTTGTATTCTTGTTGACATTGGAATTTGTTCTTGTGATGATGGGAAAGAATAAATAAAAAAATACACCAAACATTAACCCTAGTTGCTTATAATACGTTTGGCCAATTTTTTTAAATTAGCTTATTTCGTAAAGTATTTTTGAACAGTAATTTTGGTACGAGACAATTTTAAGCAGTAATTAATGTTTGACCAAACTTCTAACGTCAGCATATTTCTTAAATTGCTTTTGAGCAATAATTTAAGTAAGAGACAATTTTGACTAGTAATTAGTATTTGACTAAGCTTTTAAAAAAATATTAAGTATATTTTTCTCAAAAACACATTTGATAAAGTATTTCTAGAAAAAACTAGTACTTTTTTTTTGCTTTTCAAAAGTTACTTTTACTTCTACTCAAGAATAATTTTTTCCCTTCTAAAAGCTTCGCCAACATCTTAACTTTAAAAAAAAATACTTCGGCTAAAAAAAAAAGACAGTCAAAAGAAGCTGTTCAAATAGGCTATTAATATTACCATGATATTTTCATATATGTTGATATATTAGGTGTTATTGTACCTTAGTGGTATACTAATTTGGTTTAACTTAAGAGCTCGTAGCAAATCGAAATCCCAGATCACATTGTAATATATGAGTATCTAAGTTTCGTCACTTAATTATAATTATATAATAAACTCCCAAATAAGGCTGGCATATGAGTCGGTTAGGCCCGGCCAGGCAAGTAGGTCTGTTCCTCAAAGAAGCATGTTAGGAAGGGGTGGTATGTAGGCCGGTTAACTGGTCCTAATCAGGCTCAAACAGTCCCAACATCTATTTTTTAAAAAAAAAAATCTTTTTTTGCCCTTTGCAACATCTAAAAAATGGTCGTTGGCCTGCGAAAATAGCCGTTTGGGCTTTCTAAATAGCCATTTAACCCCCTCCTCCCCTTGCAACTTTGTTTTAACCCCAACCTTTTTATAATTATACTTTCTTTTAACTATAAATACTCCCTTATTCTTTCATTTTTCTCACAAATAGTCAATCTCTCTCATTTGTCAATCTCAAATTGAAGTATTTAAGTCTTCACTCATCTCTTATTTCTCAAACTCAAATTCTTAATTCACGTTAAATCATGCCCGTGATACTAGAGTGGGCCCATTTATTTTGGAAAACTTTAATATGGTAGAAGAAAATGAAGAAGTTTACATAAAAAAGTGCAAGAATTGTGGTCGAGTCTACACTCGTCGTCCAAAGTTGGAAGGCACAAGCTGTTTAAGGAGGCATATAAAAAGTTTTCTTCTACGTTCTCCGGACATTCGTATTTAAGATTTTAAATTGATTTGAGACAATTTATGTTATTTTAAAATTATTAGTTGTATTATGCTTAATGTTTTAGTTTATTGGGTTAATTTGAAGTATTATGTTGAAGGCATTGAACTTTAATTGAAGTATTAAGTGTAAACTTTAATTTACAACTTTGATACCGAGTTCATCTTAATATATATACACACACTATACTCTAAGGCAGTTTCTTGTAAATTATCTAAGGCAATATATAATCTAAATTTGAATTAAAATTTTTTAAGTCACAACTATTTAATATAATTCACAAGAAATTGCCTTAGATAAAAAGAAATCAGGCCCACTTAGGTCCCCCCCACACACATACATATATTATATAGATATAATATATATAAGCTATATAATTTACAAGAATTTACCTTAGATAAAATATTTAACAAAAAAATAGCCAGGCCTACTAAGGCCGACATAGGCTCAGCCCACTTAGCTCAGGACTATTAGTTCGTAGTCTCGATCCTAATCCGATTACCTCCAAAAGCCCGCAAAATCCGAGACCGTTAAGCCCGGCCACAAAGCTCGTGCCCACCTAGGACCATCCTACGAGGCATGTTTGCCAGCCTTACTCCCGAACAAGAAATTAATTTATTTTTTATTTTCTGCTTCAATTTTATATTATTTGATGTAAAAAATTGAATGTTTAAAAGAAAAATGAAAAAAAATTCACTTGAACTTTGTTTTGAAGTTTGAATTCGCATGGGGCGAAAAATGGTAAGCATGGTCTAATTAATAAATCTTGTGATGAATGGAAGAGGCTCCTTTTTTATAGATCATATATTTAGTTTTGAGTATAAAAAATTATTAATAGGAACCACTTTATCGAATGAAGTCCTACGTTGCACAATCCATTTTAACAGGATACCGGATGCGGACATAATGGGAAACCAAATAACATATCTTTTTAATGGGTAAAATATATGAAAAAGAGAGGGAATAAAACCGATGAAAAAGAAAATCAAGGTAAATACAAAAGAAAGCACATTTTGCAATCATTCTTTTAGTCCCTCCATTTTAAATTATCTCCACTTTCGTCACTCTCTCTCTATCTTCTTCTCCAATATCTCTTTTTACATCTCTCTCCCACCATTCTCTACGATTGATCGCCGGAATATCCATTTCCGTCCGATCAACTTCCTCCCTTAGCCGCCGTTTAATCGCCCCTCCTATCCACCTATTCAATTTCTCCCATCTCTACAATTCTTTGTGTAGATCCGCATTTTTAAAAAAAAGAATAATAATTAGCACATTGCAAAAAGAAAATCAAGTGCTCGTAATTATAGTTGATCTCAGAAAAAAGGAAAAAATGTTTTTCATTTTCATGTTTGATATGCTAATAACGTAAAAATTTAGGGTTATTTTTTTTCCCATATTGATTGGAGGAGAGAAAAAGGAAGGAGTATGTTGAATAAGATTATAAAGCGAGGGCACAAGAAGGTGCCGAAATCGGACCCGTCGGATTTTGGGTCGGGTAATCGGAGCTCCGGGTCGGTTTCGACATCCAATGTAGTGGTGAACCACGCTTCTAGAGGAACCGGAACTGGCGTCGGAATGATGAACAATTCGACGCAGCAGACGATGATGTCGGCGGCGACGGTGGCAGTTCCAGCGCCGGGAACAATCGAGAACCTTCCATTGTTGAAGGACGTGCCAATGGCTGAACGGCAGAATTTGTTCTTAAGGAAACTTCAGGTTTGTTGCTACCAATTTGATTTCAACGATACTATGAAATTCGTTAGGGAAAAAGAGATCAAACGACAAACCCTAGTTGAACTTGTGGATTGCATTCAGTCTGGTGCTATCAAAATCACTGAAACTAATCAAGAAGAAATGGTGAAGAAAATGATACCTCTCAATATATTCCGGTGCCTGCCTCCTGCGTCCCATGAGAATACAGGGTCGGAAAATGTGGAACCTGAAGAGGAAGAACAGTATCTCGAGCCATCTTGGCCACATTTACAGTTGGTATACGAGTTGTTATTGAGGTATATAGTTTCGTCAGATACTGATACTAAGGTGGCTAAGAGGTTTATTGATCATTCGTTCGTGTTGAAGTTATTGGATTTGTTTGAGTCGGAGGACCCAAGGGAGAGAGAGTATTTGAAAACGATACTTCATCGGATATATGGGAAGTTTATGGTGCATAGGCCGTTTATAAGGAAGGCGATTAATAATATCTTTTATAGGTTTATATATGAGACGGAAAGGCACAGTGGGATAGGTGAGCTTTTGGAGATTTTAGGGAGTATTATAAATGGTTTCGCGTTGCCAATGAAAGAGGAACATAAGCTTTTTCTTGTTCGAGCTCTCATACCGCTTCACAAGCCGAAACCGATTGCAATGTATCATCAGCAGCTGTTGTATTGTATTGTTCAGTTCGTGGAGAAGGATTACAAGTTGGCTGATACAGTTATAAGGGGTTTGTTGAAGTACTGGCCTGTCACTAATTGCCAAAAGGAAGTTCTCTTTCTTGGGGAACTCGAAGAAGTGCTGGAAGCCACGCAAGCTGCTGAATTTCAGCGCTGCATGGTTCCTCTTTTTCGACAGATTGCCCGTTGCCTTAACAGCCCGCACTTCCAGGTCAGGAGAAACTTCAAAATTATTAATTACCACCATTTACCTGATTCCTTGGTTGTTAATTTAGTGTATGCATTTATTAACTCATTTATGGCTTTTTTGTTAAATTTCCTTTATTGCTTGGTTATGCAGATGATTGGTACTATTGTTAAGAGAAACGGTTGCTGGGTACATTTGCATTGTAGATTATATTAACTTTAGAAAAATAGAAAATTTCTTGATTATATTTTCCATCGTTGATTGGTAAGATAGCAAAAGGTGGTTCCTTTTCTCTCTTTTCTCATTCTCTCTTTTACGTGCAACCTTTTAGAAGGTGAAAGGTGCAAAATAAATGAGGTGTGTCGGAGCTTTAAACACAAAGCGCAAATAAGGTGTGGACTTTAATAAAGACGCAAATGAAGGGGGAAAAAATGAAATTCGAGAGCAATAATTATGACCATAAATAGCAATTTTATGGACAAAGGATTTTAAAAAGTACACTTCTGTGAAATTTTTATTGTTTAGCATCATCTTTTTAAAACATCGTCTATTTGTGATGAAGTTTATGCCTTAGCACCTTGGTGACTGCAGTAAAGTGTCGACTAGGTGAGATGAAATGCTCAGTTTGTGTTGCACCTAGCTTTAGGGCTTAACTGCGCTTTACACAAACCTTTGACAACAACCTTTTGGTGTGTCATTTTCGAAGGATCATCTGCCTACGGCTACGTGTAATCTTGGTGAAAGAAAATGAAGAAGATGGTTCTTAGATGAAAACTCTTGCGTGCCAAAGTTACTAACTTTTCAAGTTAGTTGCTATCTCACGCATAACTATAATATAGCTACTTCCTTTTTTATATTTGTAGGCAATTTCTCTATTGCGGGTGTTTGCCAAGTTACTTTATGCTGTTATATTTGGAGCTTATTGCAATTTTTATTGGTAGGGAGTGTCTCTTGTAACATATTTTTCTCTTCACGATAGTCTTATTCTCTGAGAGAGATAGATGGAATTTTGTTACCTTATCTTTTCTAGCTTCCGGTAACTATAGTCCTTGTTACATCTAGCCATATCCTCATTTTGTCATGTACTAAGGGGCATACAACCGACAATGCTTACTAGATACAGGGGAGGGGGAGGGGATCATACAATTGACAGTAGCAAGTGTATGGAAGTTTGGCTATTTTATACTTATCATAGCTATCCAAATATAGAGCTCTCACTTGGCCATCATTCTCCATAGCAAGTGTACGAGCGGGAAAATGTTCCGGGCTTTTTATTGGTGCATTTGCATTAACTGACTCACCTTTCTTTTGTTGAAAGGTAACATATATGTTAGTGGACTCACTTTGCTCCTTTATCCTTCAGAATTCTGTGAAGCTCCTAAATCTAAAGGTGCTTTAGTCTCATCAACTCTTATGAATAGTTAAGTGCTTCGATATGTAATGGTTATCACTTTAATGCCTTTGCATCAACCTTGTTCAGAAGAGATGGAGGAAGTACTACAAATTTAGTAGAAGCAAATTCAACTTTCTTTAAATTGGTTAGGAATTCATATTTCCTTGAGTTCTTTCTTTTACATCGTTCTATAAGAACCCACATGTGCTAGCTAAAGGGTATCTGCGGTTGAATTCGTTGTTTTGCTGGTCGGCTGAGGAAAAGGCAAATGGTATTAGGAGGAACGGGATGCGCTGTACGGTAGTAGTTTATGTTAGCTGCTTATCCGGTGCCTTCTTTACGACTTTCGACCAAGCCATTATTGAAAAATTTCCACACTTAAATGTGATTAGTGGTCCAAGACTCCAAGTTACTGCCTTGTAATTTTTCTAATATATAAATAAGATTATATTGCAGCACTAGCTATTTACAGTGTAAGATTAGAAAAAGCTCAACTGCTTGATCAACCTGTCTAATCCTGGAAGGAACTGAGGAACTCAATCAGATGGTGAACACCGTAAATATTTTTCATTTGCACCATCCTAGAGAGAATACCTTTGAATTTGAGCCCAGAGTTAAAATCTTAGTAATATGCTTTCAAAGCATCTTTTTTTTCCTTTTCCTTTTAAATCATTTATTCTTATCCTTCCATACCACCGACCAACCACGGGTCAGGGATGGTGTTCCATGTCCTTCTACTGTAGCTAGGCCCCTTGTCCAGCATAGCAATAGCTTTGGACAGTTTTGGCATGATCCGTTTAATTCCAAGGATGCAAAAGAACTGATTCCATATTTGGGAAACAATAGGGCAATGCAGAAAGAGATCATTGCTGTCTTTTGCATCTCTTTCTCACAATAGAGGCGCGCAGAGTTACCTCGTACCTATTGTTGGTGGGAGGTAGCAGGTATCCCGTGGAATTAGTCGAGGTGCGCGCAAGCTGGCCGAGACGCCACGGTTATTAAAAAAAGCATCTATCTTAGAGATGTTCACGCCCCTTCACTGCAAATTATGCTGAGTCGAAATAACTTTTAATTGATTGACCAGCGAAAATGTGCTACCTTTTATGCAATAAAACTCCCCCATGTCATTTATCATGGCCAGAAAAAGAAAGAAGTTAATGATGTAGCCAGGAACTTGTGTCAACTACGCATTAGGGACCATCTCGTTGAATCAGGTCCCATAGATGGGCCTTGAAACCTCCCATATCTTGAAAGAACCTTTTTTTTAGTCGGTTCCAAATCTTGTAAGCTTCCTCTCCAATTCCTTAATCATTGCAGTTTCTTTCTTCTTCTTGGAGTCACCTCCTATCCTTGATTTCATCTGCTCTTTATTTTTGCTTCTGTATTATATTGATGTTATTTATTTTATTAAAACCAAGTACCGTCCTATTGAGAGGTCCCATCACATTACCTAGTAGATTATCATCCCCTATGATTAGACATACTATGCTTATCTGAAATTAACTATCTTGGTGTGCCTTTTAGGTTGTCCATATAATTTATCTTACTCTCACAAATAGGAATTTATCACCACTGTAGTCATACTCTTTTCATAGCTGTTTTCATAAAGGAAACATGGAACCATCTTAATGCCAAAAATATTCCAATATAAAAAAGATCACTTATCGTTGTTTTTTAGTGTGAGCATAACAGTTTTCTTAGCTTAATTCTTGTGTTTGGTCATAAGTAGATTCCTGCTTTTGACGGATATAATGCCTAACTGAAAACTGAAGATCGGAGTAAGAGATTGAACTACTTATTTCCTTAGCTGTTGGAGTCAAAGCACTGAACGCACTCAGTTGCATAGTAAGATCTTGTTTACCATCTTTACCCACAAAAGAAAAAGTCCATGGAGTTGTTGCTCTTTTACCACTTTTGGTTGGCGCAAATTCTTAATCTACTCTTGAATGGTGAAGGTTCATTCTTTTAGTTGCAGGACAATATGTTGCTTGCCGTTGTCAGATATGCTAGAGACTCTAGTTACACAGAAATAGTGTGGGTATGAGTGAGATCATGAAGTTATAAAGAGTTCAAAATTTAAGTTACAGAATTTAAAGCTCTGGCAAGGAAGGAGGTTGTGGAAAATTAAGTTATACTCAATTTATCTTTTTATAAAGAGTTTGTTGTTAACGTAGATGATAAGTTACCTGCTAATTCAGTGTTTTTTGGCGCTGAGATTACTAGTCTAGTAGAAACCATTTAATCTATCTTCTTTTCCATATATTGAATTGTTGAACTTAGTAAGAGAGGAGACAGAAAGTAGTCTCATCAGTTTAAAGGGGACCTTTGGCTTGGTAATAGGAGGGGAGACATTGTCTCGACGTGTTTATGTAATATGAGTTTCCATTAAGCTAGTTTCGATGATCCTAGGTTTGGCTAGTGTTGGGAGTTTAGTTACCTATCTATCCATTAATTTTTACGTTCCAATTTTATAGTTTCAGTTGGGTGTTATTAGCATAAATAGATGATTCTATATAAAAAATTCATGTAATCTGGATTATACCATGCCAGATGATCTTCTTATCCTTTTAGATTCTACTCATGATCTCAAGTTGTCTACATATCTTGACACGCTTGGTCCCTCTATGAAAGAAAAGATGGGCGCAACACTTTATTCTCTTGGACTGCTCTGCTTGCTTCTGGCCTTCTCCTGAACGGAGGGAGTTTTTTTTTTTTTTTGGGGGGGGGGGGGGGGTCCTTGGTGTAAGCTTATGCTATGGGATATATAAGTTCCCTCAACCCTTAACCAGAGATCTCGAGTTGAGCCCTGAGCCCTTGGAATGGAAAAATCCTGTTAGGGAGCGCTTTCCTCTTTAATGGATCTTATGCGACACGAATCTGGATTAATCTGGACCCCTATCATAGGTACCAAACATTGAGTGGGAAACCAAGAAAAATGAAAATATGGCATAGAGACTACAAATCATACATAAAGAGTAAGCAATTTATGGAAATCATCCTAATGCAGGCCATAAATCAAACCCTGTTTGAAGCCCCTAGTTTCTATGTTTGTAAATCTTGCTTCTCTTATTTGGTTCAGCTTAAGGGTCAGTATAGGTGCTTGTCTGTATCCATTTTTCATGAAAGTAAGGTTCCTTCCATAGTAAAGCTTTCACATGGTCTCCATTCATAATAGACTTAAGCCTGCGACTTTCTCTAAGTTAGGTGGTGTGGTGCTGCTATTTCTCATAGCTTTTGTATTATGGCAAATGGCATAGAGCTTATACTATTTAAAAGAGCTTTCAAGATGGCATAGAGACGCCACCAAGGGTTGTGGTGAAGTGGATTAAATCCCTGGACTCTTAACCATAGGTTTGATGTCGAGCCTTGGGAATGAAAAATATCTTGATAGGGAGCGCTTCCTCTTCTACTGAGCCTTACACGGTGCAAATATGGAATAGTTGGGGCCCATTTGGGTACCGGACACCGGGTGGGAAACCCAAAAGAAAGATGGCATAGAGTTAGACTTCAAACATACAGAAAGAGTAAGTGATTTACAAACATTATCCTACTTTAGGTCTTTTTCAGCACTTAATAATTTAAGCCCTGTATGAAGCCCCAAGTTTCTATGTTTGTAAATCTTGCTTCTCTTATTTGGTTCAGCTTAGGGTCAGTATAGGTGTTTGTCTGTCTGCGTTACAGTTCCTTCCAACGTAAAGCTTTCACATGGTCTCCATTCATCATAGACTTAAGCCTGTGACTTGCTGTAAGTTAGCAGGTGTAGTGCTGTTATTTCTTATAGCTTTTGCATAATTGCAAATGTAGCAAGGATCCCATCTATGTTTTCCTATGTTTTGACCTTTTGGTCGGAGTTCATGGAGGAAAATTGTTTGTAGTCATTTGAAGATGTGTCATGACTCATCCAGCAGCTTGAGCGAGTACTTGTGCATTAAATTTGTGGCCCTTAAGGTCCTAGAAAGGAGTGCTATGCTCTCTATTGCATGGTGTATTGGCATATTCACAGATAGTCTTCTAGTCGAGATCACACTTTCAGTTATTGTACGGACAATAAAATCTTTGTTTACCAATGGCTGTAACAAAAGATTGTTTCTGATACCGTTAGTCGATCTTCTGTCTTCGAAGGGAGTGATGCACATTCTTTGTCCAGAGTATCTTTTTGTTTTTTATCCTCTTATTGTGTTACATGAGGAAGTGAGGGCATCTTGTTCTGTCGTATGGATTCTTTTTTCTCTTTAAACAGATTAATTTGTTTTCCATAAACAAATGTATCTGTATGAAATGCCATATACTGGATAATGGCGTACTACCATCTTAGTTGATAATAGTGTGATATATTTCTGTATGTTTTACATACACCTTATTATGCTTGTGAATACTTTCTAAATAATTATGAAGTTCACCTTAAAGTTGTAAAAAAAAGAGAGAGAAATAAAAATATTAGCTATAGGATTGAAGTTAGTGTTTGGAGCATGGGGAGCAACTGTGATTCAAGCCTTGAGGAGAAGTGAATATTGTTAAGCTAGAGTTTTAAGGCCTTAAGATGAATGGTAATGCCTCAAACACTTCTTGTTTTGTTTTTGAGTGTGTACATGGCTCTATTTCCTGAATACCAGTTTGTTGAATTTTCTTTCCTCTGAATGCCTCTGGTTGAGGGAAACCTCTGTGGGCAATTAGAGCTTGTATAGGCTGAGTCACATCTTGGAACTTTATTTCAATCCCAGTCCCAGAATTTTATATTTCATCTTTTCCTTAGAAGTGGAACTGCTAATAACAGATTTGACTTGTCCTTTCTTCATTTAAGCTTCGGGTATCAGCTGTTTTTTTTTTCATTTTGTCTACCTGAAAAATTACATTCCTAGCTTTCATTAACTGGGAATTAGGGTTCGAATTCTAGCAGAGGCAACAGTAGGATAATTCTTTTCATCTATCTACGTTGCCGTGGTGGATAGAATTACTAGGTACATGTGCTAGCAGGAGATAGCAATGGTGTGATTAGTCGAGGTGCACCGAAGCTGGCCCGATATCAGTGCTATAAAAAGTAGTTTTAAATTCAACCAGTAGTTGTTAGAGATGGAGCTTTTCTTTGTAATAATGCCACCATTGACCATTTTGGACACCTTATATCTAATATTCTAATTTTATTTAAAAGCATTTGTCTGAGATTCAAGATTACTGTGATCCGGCTACCTCGAATAGTAGAATTGACCCAGAAATCAGAGAGCGTATAGCAGAACCATGTCAAGTATAGGCTTGAAATTCTTTGCTGCCAATGAAATATGTGGTGATAAAGTTGTGTTTATGCTTAATTGTTTATATGCAGCATCTTTATGTTGAAAGATGTTTCTGTAGTAAGGCAGGATACAGATTGATCCCGAGGTTATTTACTTTTTGTTTTTTTACTGAGGAGGACAGTCAGGACTATGAAAAGGCAGTTTGAATCTCTTTGAGGTATCTCTGAAATACATCTATGTTTCAGGTTGCAGAACGAGCCTTATTTTTATGGAATAACGAGCACATTGTGGGTCTGATTGCCCAGAATCGAAATGTCATTTTACCAATAATTTTCGAGGCTCTGGAAAAGAATATAAGGAGTCATTGGAATCAGGCTGTCCATGGGCTGACAGTAAATGTCCGCAAAATGTTCCTGGAAATGGATGCTGATCTGTTTGAGGATTGCCAAAAACAGTATGCGGAGAAAGCAGCTCGGGCCACTGAGCTGGAAAAGCAGCGAGAGTTGAGATGGCAGAGATTAGCAGCTGCTGCCTCACAAGGAGGGTAAAGGGCATGTCGATTCTGTTAAATTCAGGATTAGACATGCCAAATTCAAAACTGGATTCATGCATCAACCATGCTCTTCTGTTATAGTGATATTCATTTTTCTCCTGTTTTTTGTTCTTTGAAGATGATGACAGGCAATGCAGCAGAGTGTAACTCAAGTATGTATTTGATAATCACTAGTCATGCTGCAGCCCGAGAATGGTTTGTGGAAGTATGTTGTGTAATTTGTTCTATAATTTTCCTCTTAAGAGAAATTTCTATTTTTCAATGAACTCTCTCGAGCAAGAAGTTACATTATGATACAGTTATTTTACACTTATACACACAGTCTTACTCGTAGGCAATGGCATTGGAGACTAGTAATCTGGAGGGAGGGGCAAAACCCAAAGAAAAAAGTACTTCTCCAGATAATGTTTGCAAAAGGAACAATTCTGCCTCTTGTTCTTAAAGTTCTTGAACATATTCTTTTCCCTTTTCTGGAAAGAAGTGATCCTTTTTTTCTCTCTTTTATTCTGTACAGCTACTCTGATCGTTATCTTGAATATGATAGGTAGGAAGTGTTCAATTCATTAGATGTTCTTGAAAGTGTTATTAAAAAAGAAGCTCCTCCTTGTTCAATCACACCAAAGATGAGAATGTAATATTGTATTGTATCTTCAACTGGGGGTAGATTTGTCTTCACAAAGTTGTGGAAGAGACCTGTTAAATCCAATCGATTCATTGATCAACGTTTCAGCTGTAACCACATTTATTATATGAATTCTTTAGATACATTTTTTTCTGTTGGAGCATATTAGGATTGAATTCTTCGGGGAAGGGTAGTGTGCGTAGAGCTTACACCTACTTTGTGAAGGCCGAGAGGCCGTTTCGGATAGATCCTTGGCTCCAGGGGCGGATTTAGGTTTTAGTTTTATGGGTTCAAACCTATTATATTTTTAAAGTTATAGGTTCATATCTATTATTTTTACAATTTTAACGAATTTTTACATATAAATTTTCCGCGTCAAAAGTTATGGTTCAGTTGAACCCGTAGACTTTACACTACATCCGCCTCTGTTTGGCTCAAGAAAAGCAAAATCCTGGCAATAGTGAAAATATAGACGTGAAAAAGCCATGAGAAGCAGTAGCACAAGATTAGGAAAATCGAAGCAAAAGAAACAACAAGTAATAATAGAAATCTAATACAAGGAAATACGAGACTACTAGACTACCTCCTAATCTACAATTCTAATTCTCGATTTCCCCGCACTCCTACCACCAGAGTGACATTGATGTCCTGATGAGTTAGGCTTCACAATAGTGCTAAGTTTCAACTTGTCCAAGTGTCTCAACTCAAACAAAGCTGCAAACATAAAGAATTGAAATGCCCCCACAGAAAGCTGTGAGGAAAGATTTGGCAGATACATCTTTTGGATTTCTGCTTATGCACCAAAGCATTAATTATATATGCTTATCTTTGTGTTTTATTTACAATGTGACCTCATGCATATTCAAAGTTCAAGTTTCCACATTATTTTAATGAAATAAGACAAATTCTTTATACAAACTGTATGGCATTAAGGAGTTCTATAACAGAACCTTTGGGGTACTATACCAAAACTAGTGATGCAATAAAGAGAGATAGGACTCCATTAGGTATCAAAACTGAAACTGAAATATTAAAGGGCAAAATACAAAATTAGCCGATCGGCAGACATTAATTGCATTCACTAATCCAACGGCATATAAAATATGTTTATAATATATATATACAGTCAAATCTCTCTATAACAACCTCATTTATTCCGATATTCTTTTGCTGTTATAGAGGACATATATATACTATAACATAATATAAGAATCGGTTCCAAGAAAAACTTGGCTTTTATACAACAACAACAACAACAACCCAGTATAATCCCACTTAGTGGGGTCTGGGGAGGGTAGTGTGTACGCAGACCTTACCCCTACCCTAAGGTAGAGATGCTGTTTCCAAATAGACCCCCGGCATCCTTCCCTCCAAGAACTACCCACCTTGCTCTTGGGGAGACTCGAACTCACAACCTCTAGTGAAAGACTATTATATATGGGATATTGTTATTAAGAGGTTTGACTATATCTATATATATATATATTTTTTTTTTGTCCACTATTATTTTTGGGAGCGGCTAAAAATATAAATTTTTCAAAATAATTAAATCCTTTTTGATGACCTAATAGAATCCTCAAGAGGATGAATGTATCTAAGCCACTGGAGGTGTTTCCACAAAGTAGTACTGTTATCCGCCTACTTTGCCAGGTTGGATCTTCTTGTTAGTTAACCCCCCCCCCCACCCCCCACCCCCACCCTCCTTTTGTTATATGCAAATTACCTATTTTTGTGTACTATATAAGGAGTGTCACTTTCTCAAGTTGCTACAACCATAGCATATAATACATGGCTTTCCAATTGCAACTAACCATGCAAGAAGAAAAACTGCGAAAAGGACCTTGGTTCGAAGAGGAAGACAAGAGACTGGCATCTATTGTTGCCATTTTAGGTGAACGTCGTTGGGATGCTATAGCAAAGGCTTCAGGTATATATATGATTCAGCTCAGAGGCGAATTATTTATACATGATTGGTTCATTATTTAATATTTGTTAAAAGTTTAGTGATTCTTTTTCATGTACTTATGTATGTCATGTAAAATATACTGAATTTAGTTCAGCTCGATGGATGGAACTGCGGTGCGGCCTATGTGTTATGTTGAGGGGATCACACCCCGTTAAGTTCAGCAGAAATCTTGTATAATTATATGTGTATACTTTGAAAAGGGTTAATTTAAATCACTTGCTCCCTGAACGATAAAATCCTTAGGGGTATAGATTGAACAGAATATTATACCTTTTGTGTTAAAATCCTGAATCTGTCACTGCCTCTGATTCAATTCAACTATGACGAATGTAAATACTTCAAACCGATAAAAAGTGTCATATTTTAATTTGTGTGCAAAATTTGGTTGCATGCAGGGCTGAGGAGAAGTGGAAAAAGCTGCAGATTGCGATGGATGAATTACCTTAGACCTAATTTAAAACATGGCCATATTAGTGAAGATGAAGAACGTTTGATTGTTCAACTTCAGAAACAGTTTGGAAACAAGTAAATAAATCTTCCTTCTTTTATATTTTATGTTAAAGTAAAAATTAAAGTTGTAAAAATGCTTTACACTAGTTATAATATATGATGCCGTCTTTCTATTTCACTTTGATTATTAAATTTAGTGTTTTTAACATTACAGGTGGTCAAAGATTGCTAAACAATTGCCGGGAAGAACTGATAATGAAATCAAGAACTATTGGAGAAGTCACTTAAGAAAGAAAGCACTGATCTATGAACAAGATATAATTCAAGGTTCTTCTTATTAATTCTCATTATTAATTCTATATTCTTAAGGGGAGCCGTGGAGCAATGGCTATGATGTCTTCATGTGACCTATAAGTTACAGGTTCGAGACGTAAAATCAGTCATTGATGCTTGCATCAAGGTAGGGTGGGGTTCCTTGGAGCAATATAGGTCACGAGTTCGAGCCGTAAATCAGCCATTAATGCTTCCATGAGGATAGGCTGGGGCTCAGTGGAGCAATATAGGTCACGGTTTCGAGCCGTGTAATCAACCATTGATGCTTGCATCAAGATAGGCTGGGGCTCAGTGGAGCAATATAGGTCACGGTTTCGAGCCGTGTAATCAACCATTGATGCTTGCATCAGAGTAGGCTGGGGAGCCTTGGAGCAACAGTCAAGTTGTCTCCGTGTGACCTATAGGTCACGGGTTCGAGTCATGAAACCAGCCATTGATATTTGGCATCAAGGTAGGCTGCCTACATCACACCCCTTGGGGTGCTGCCTTTCCCCGAACCATGTACGAACCAGAATGCTTCATGCACCGGGTTGCTATTTTTACTCTCTACGTTCCCTGTATATCCATATCCCTTAACTAATAAATATTTGTTTCTGTCTTACAGAATGCTCTGGAAGCAATACAAGTACTAATTCAGAATTAAAATCATCATTTGGAAAAGATGATTGTTCCTCTGCTGACTCTTTAACCGAAATGGAAGTTTCTAATTATAGCAATGATCATTCGTCAAACGAAACAGCATTACCAGATTGGATACCAAGTTGGACATATGAACAAAGTCAAATGGAACATCATATGTACCTTTGTAGATTAAACATATGTTCATGTTACCCTCAGTGTTTTTCTGAAGATAATAACAATAGTATTAGTACATGGGATGATACTTCCTCTTCTATCTGGGAACAGTAGTAAAAAGATGAAAATAATTGTTTAGTTTTCAGGAAGAAAGAAAGAGTTTGAATTGTATACACAGCAAAGTGTGAATGTAGTTTTCTTGATTGGGGGGTTTGGGGGGGTGGGGGTGGGGGGTTGGTTGGTTTGTTAAGGAACAAAAATCATGTACATTTTGTTCATTCTAATTATTCATTTGAGTTTAATTTTTATACGCCGTAAACGATTTTTATAGTAACATCTCACCTAAAAGATATCTAAAAGTAACAGTCATGATAAATGAAATAAAGCAGGTAATCTGGAATGGCATATTAACTTATATTGATAGTGGCAAAATTATTTACCCTGTCGGTGAATATAAGTTAAAAGGACACTTTATAGCAGCTCTAAAAATAATAGCTAATATATATATATATTCTGAATACTTTTTTATATATATAGATATTTTTGTATGTTATATACAAAATATATGAAAAATTTATACACTTTTACAGCTATCAGATATAAATAGTTTCGATGCGAGCTAGAAATGATCTTTGCCCTAAGTTAAATCCTTATCCATTTTGGCACATTGTTGTCACATGCTTATTAGCTTACTTTGGTGTATTATTGTTTTTTTATTTTTTATTTACTAAATTAAAGACGAAGAAGGATAAAAGAATAGAAAAATGCAAGAAGGCATTTAAAGGGAAATGACAGATGATTAATGTGCATATTCCATATTTAGTAGTAATGGACTTGGCAGTTGGCTCTACATGTTTGACTGATACCTAAACTGGAAAAGAAGAAATTAATAAAACCCCAAAAGCCGTTTTGCACTAATTGGCTGTTCATTAGCACATTTGATATTTCACATGTTTTTTTTTAGATAATTGAGTAACTATTATGGTAAGCAACCCCCACTTCCAACCGAGAGGTTGTGAGTTCGAGTCTCCCCAAGAGCAAGGTGGGAAGTTCTTGGAGGGAAGGATGCCGGGGGTCTATTTGGAAACGGCCTCTCTACCCTAGGGTAGGGGTAAGGTCTGCGTACACACTACCCTCCCCAGGACCCCACTAAGTGGGATTATACTGGGTTGTTGTTGTTGTTGTTGTTGTTGTTGAGTAACTATTATGATTACATTCTACAATAACAACATCAACAACAATTAGTTAGAGCAGTGAGTGCGGTAGCTGTACGGGGCTAAATACGGCTTGACCATAGGGGGCCGAGCGCGGCTCCCCCCACGCTCACAAAACGGTAAGGGTACGACCTCTCCCTTACGTTTCTTACAGCGAGGCGCATACAGGCGTAAAGGTGCAAACGGTGACGTATGTATTTAGACGTCTCCTCTTTAAAGACGTCAACAATTCCACTAGGGTTATAATTTTAGTAAGGAAGCCCCACCTCTATATAAAGGGTGGCTTCTCTGTTGTAAAAGACCATGTGTTATTATCTAATAATAGAACTTCTATCATTCTCTCTCTATTATTCTCTCAACTGTGATCGTCGATTATCTTTACAATTTTCTCATTCTTGCAAACATTTCTATACTATAATCACACTGATTCCGTTTTTGGGTTTATTATATTTGATTACGATTTACCCCTCTTATATTTCGACTGTTAATATCTCATAAAGTAACCAATAATTTTTGAGTCAAACATGTGGGGATTTCGAGAATCAAAATCATAGTATCCACCTAAAGATCAGCCAACCATCTCATCTATATCACACGAAAACCGAGAAATGGCCGAAAACAACACCAGATACAAAGCCATAACGGGGGTCATCTTCTGAGCTCTCTTAATGAGGTTGGCAACGACGCTGTCACCAACACAACCCCCGGCACCGCACCAGAAGCAGAAACCTCACCTTCCACCTCCGAAAATATAGCGACCTTGCATGACAAAGGAGCTTCCACATCCGCTGCAAAAGAAGCACCCTTGGCGGTCAGAAAATTGCTGGAAGAGTGGCTAACAAGCACCCTGAGTGGTCATGACTTTGTTATACTTCATTTTCCCCTATGATAGAATCAAATCGCACTATCAATATCTTATTTTTAACATGGGTACCTTGTTTATGCCATGTTTACCCCACATTCTACGAATATACGCATTAAGCATTGTGAATGGTGGGTGAGCTCCCAAAACATAGCACACGATTGTAGTTTTCGGTATTCAATTTCAGAATTATATCCCTAGTCTCAATTTCACAAACAAGTGCCTCGTCATGCTACATAGGTTCTATAAATTCAAGTTTAAATCCAACATCAATTACCTTTGTTATATCAAAATTATCCCACATGGAGCCTTTGACATTTAGTTCCGGTGAAACCTCTGCTTCATTTGCCCATGACAATTTCCTACTCCCAACTTGTCATGACCCTAACCCAGATCCGATCGTGATGGCTCCTTTCGTGAAGACAAGGCCAGCTGACATAACACACAATTCATTTTAAACTACTAAAATAGCACAATTTAAGTATTTAAATATAATAATAATTTCAAAATAAAGGTGAATAACATAATTCGCGGAAACAACACAACCGGACATCGGGGTATCACCAGTCATGAGCAACTACTATCCGATTAAAATAGGAAAAGTCTACACAGTTTGTTACAAAACTAAAACAAGAGAAAGTAAGGTAGGTGGAGAAGCACCGGGTTGCGAACGCGGAGCAGTTACCTAGTAAATCTCCAAAAATCTGCGGGAAGCTATTAACCCTCATTAGCAGGACATGTAGGCCCGAATCTGCACAGAGGGTACAGGAGTAAAATGAGTACTCTAACTCAGTAAGTAATAACAATAAATGAAGACTGGGCGGCAAGAAATCAAATAAGACACAACAATATGCTATAAAGAGGTAGAGTAAAATCATTATAGTATAATTAAATAGTAAAATCTCATAAATACCTCTTAAGCAATTAAACAAATAAATGAAAGGCAGCTAGAAAGATAGACACATAAAATTCGCCCGTCGGGCACAATAACAATAGAATCAGCCCCTTGGGCAATAGCATAGAACAAACCAGCCCCTCGGGCTATATATCATCTCATAATGGGTATATCCGCGCTCACTAGGGGTGTACAGACTCCGGGAGCAGCCCTATACAACCCAAGCGCAAGATCAATCCATCTCGTGCCATAATCAGTAGGCCATCAGCATCATATAAACAAGCCACCCCATGGCGTATAATCTCAGGCGCTCTGCCTCATAATCATAATCGGTGTATCACTGCTGCGGCGTACAGCTCGGCCCAAAGTATTCTCATAATATAGGCCCTCGACCTTACTCAGTCAGAATCTTATAAGCCACTCGGGTTACAGTAAAACATGATGCTCAGCTCAAAATATCTTTTAAAATATCATTTATGGTGTTAAGACAAAGTAAACATGGTTGAGTCATGAAAATAGTAGAATGTAGCAGGCCTGAGTGCAAGTATAAAGTCAAAATAGTGAGAAAAGAGCAGTGAAAATCCCCTAAGGGTCTAAACAGTTGGCACGAAGCCCAAATGTGGCATTTATCCCAAGACATGACAACATTAAATAATTTGCAATCAAATACGCAGTAAAATTGTCATTCGGGGTGAACTAAGTCAGAATCTCCAACGGTGCACAATCCCACGCTCGTTATCTAGCATGTGTGTTACCTCAACATAGCACGATAATGTGCAATCAGGGGGTTCCATACTCTCAGGACAACATTTAAAATTATTACTCACCTCAATCCGGTCCAAACTCTAGCTCGCGATTCCTTTGTCCCTCAAATCGGCCTACGGATGCCCCAAATCTAAGCAAAATTAGAATGTCAACATCAAAATATGCTAAGGGGACAAATCCCACTCGAAAATAATCCAAAAACAACAGGAATCTCAAAATTAACCAAACCTGACTCCCGAGCCCACATCTCGGAATTCGATAAATTTTACATTATTAGACTCCTTATCTCCCACGAGTTGATACATATCAAAAGTTCTGAAATCCGACCACAAATGGTCATTCAAATCTTTAATCAAAGGTCTAAGTTCCCATACCCTATTTTCCTCCATGTTTAACCCTTAATTTCCCCTAATTACAGCTATAATCCATGAATTAATACCATAGAAATGAGTTTTCATGATACAAAACCTTACATCAATGAAGTCTCATTGAATTCTCTCTTCAAAATCGCCCAAAATTCCAGAATTTGCATTTAAAATGGTGAAACACTCTGAAAACCGCGAAGGAAAAATTATATATGTTTTGACCTAGGCTTTTCGCACATGCACTCGATCCACCGCATCTATGGGACCGCTTATGCAATCCAAGATGCCGCATCTACGGTCCTCACTTAAACTCCACTTTTCGCATCTGTGATGCCCACCCCGCACCTGTGCCATCGCAGGTGTGGTTACTTAACCGCTCATGCGTTTCTATCTTACCTTGGCTCCTTCCACTTCTATGACTGGTCTCCCGCATATGCAGGGTCGCACTACGACCTTCAATCGCAGATGCGGTTATTACAACAACTAAATGGCTTCAGCTGCCAAACTCAACTCCAAACCTTCCGTCAACTATTTGAAATCACCCCGAGGCCCCCGAGACCTCAACCAAGGGCACCACCAAGTCTTATACTACCATCCAAACCTATACCAATCTTCAAAATACCTCAGACAATATCAAATCAACCAAAACACATCGGATTCAAGCCTAAGGTTCTCAAAATCTTCCGAATTCCGCTATTGATAAAAAAGTATACCAAATCACGTCCAAATGACCTGAATTATTGCACACATATCCCAAATGACATAACGAAACTATTACAACTTCCGGAATTCCATTCCGACCCCTATACCAAAATCTCACCTATTAGCCGGATAACGCCAAAATTCCACTTTCGTCAATTCAAGCATAAATGTACTAAGGACCTCCAAACATATTTCGATCACACTCATAAGTCTCAAATCACCTCCCGAAGCAATACGAATCATCAGAATTCACATCCAAGCCCTATAATACACAAGTCAATACCCGATTGACTTTTCCAACTTATGCTTCCTCAAAAGAGACTAAGTGTCTTAAACCTTACCTAAACCTTTCCAAACCCGAGCCGACCGACCCAATCACACATAGGACCGATAAACAAAGGAATAAGAAGAAGAAATAAGGGAAAAGAAGCGGTAACTCATGAAATAACCGGTCGGGTCGTTACACAACTCTAGATTCCAACTGCTTTGGTGATATCCTCGATGAACCCTCACTCAATTCCATAATCATCATACCTGATTGACTTACAATTGGTGAGATTTCACTTGCTAGCTGTTCAATTTCTTTTTTCTCGATCAGATCATCCTTGCATGGTACTGTTTTATTTATTTATTCCTCCTCGAGTTGCTCTCATGGATTTTGAACTTGTTTCCACTTATCGACCTTCTTCCTTTGTTGAAGTGCTATGGTTTCTCGCGCCATAATCGCCTTCTGCGAGGGATTCCATATTATTATTATTATTATTATTATTATTATTGTTGTTGTTGTTGTTGTTGTTGTTGTTGTTGTTGTTGTTGTTGTTGTTGTTATTATTATTATTATTATTGTTATTATTATTATTATTATTATTATTATTATTATTATTATTATTATTATTATTATTATGACCTTGGCATTATGTTGATCTAAAAGTTCAACGTTTAAGAACCATTTGGTTCTAGAGCTGCAGCTTATACACCGATATTCTTGCATTTTTTTTATCATGTTGACAATTTGATTCAACTATATAGATCATGCACTTGATCTGAACGGGAAAAAAAATTATTTTACGGTTCTACTATCCGATTCTCGAAGCTCGTTGTTCTGACTAATCTCGGTTCGCATCAAGTAAATTTATAGAAAAGTTTCTGATTCCTAGTAATCGAACCACTAGATCTCTATTTAAGAATAAATTAAAGAATATCAACTATATTCACCACACATACCCTTTGATACTTATTGGTTAGTCTTTCGTTGACCTATTTCTCCGCCGATAATATATTCTACTAAAACTTTTTATTATTTTTGTTAGGATTCAAACTCGAATACCCTAGAGAGGGATAAAAGATCTCACTCTACCTAATAAATCAGGGCAGAGCTACAGGCCTAGTTACGTTTGGGCGAACTCAATAACTTTCACTCCCAAAGTATTTTAGTATTAAAGAATTCTCTAAATATATACAAATAATAAACTTAAAATCTATTTATTAACATTTGAAGTTATCGCTCTAAAATTTAGAATCCATAAAGCTGAAATCTTGGCACCACCTTATGCTATATCAATAGAAACAAACACACTAGTTCACAATAATAGGATTGATCCAAGTTTCTTCTTAATTATATGATTTAAAATATCTGCACGTTTTTTTTAGGAAAATATACGGATCACATGCAATATTTATATCTTTACATAGGTCATCAAGTAAGTTAAAGTACATTCACCACCATATTGAAAATAATGTCATCCCAATTAAGATAAGCATTCAACATATATATTCTTTGTAGTCTAAGTACAGTGAACTTTTACAAAAAAATGGGAGCCCTATGCTTCTACTTCTAAGGAGATGATAATACCAATTTAATTAAACTTTTTTTAAAAACCATTGGATAATTATTTAAAATCAAATCCATTTATCCATCCTACTAAAAATAAATTAAATAAATAAACTGAATCATCTTTCTTCTATGTCAGCTTGTTAAGTAAGCAAGTTAGACAATGTGGATATAAAGTGCAAAAAGCAACTTGATCATGTGTCATTAACAAATGGCTATAATATAGGAGTAGTAATTATTTAAATAAAAAAAAAGGGAATAAACAAGTTGGTTGGGTATTGGACTGTGACAAACAAATTAAGTAGAACTACATGCATCCTCTATTCAGTTCATTTTGTCTCCTAATAAACACTTTTTAATTATTTTTCTTGAATTATAATATAATTAGTTGAACAGATAGATAAGCTGATAAAAAGCTATATATGTGTATCAAAAGCTAGTTGCTCAAAAGATTATTAAAATGGTTAAGGAGATTACCAAATCTAATCTTTTTTGTTATTTTTATAGTAAATGCTAGTTAAAGAGACTTATGGAATTTCTTCTTTTGCGGAAGCGGATCATCTCCAAGTTCGAGTTACTGGTCACTGGAAATCCTCATGTTATCGGACGAACTTCCAGCTTGTTTCCACAACATAATTATTCCTTTATTGATATAGAGAAACTTAATTCGTGGGTTAGGACCGAAAAAAGTGAGGTGGCATATGGAAGTTAGTAAAACAAACCTTGAATGACGATAAACCATGCAACAAAAGAGAAATCTATCAAAAGAGACATAAACATTTAATGTGATTCTGTTAACTGACTGTCACGACCCAAACCGATGGGCCGTGACGGGCACCCGGTACCTTACTAAACCAAGTACCAACATAACATATCTTTCATATCATTCTATCATAGGTAAATGAACCAAAGTAAAGCATGAGGGAATACAAACGTATACATATGAAGTACGACCTATAAAGTCGTCATGATACTTTATATACTCGAAACATAGGCCTACAAGGCTATACAAGTATCTATATAAATGACATATGTGTACAAACCTCTAAGAGTACCTAATTATCATAAAGGTCGGGACATGGCCCCGCCATACCAAATAATACGTGTCTAAATCATATTGATCAAACAAGCAACTCCGGAGCAAATGGAGCGCACAAACATATTTCGCTAAGCTGATAGCCTACTTGGAGGACTCTCAACCTGTCTATCAGGACCCGCGGACATGAAACAAGTCAGTACGAATAATGTACCATGTATGTAAGGCACATAAATAAGTACATAAAAGACATGAAAGAAATATAAAGTAAGTGACTTGACCTGTAAGTCTGGATAACTCTGTAAATCATGAAATACTTATAGTGTCATGCATATGCGTATTATGTCGCGCATAGGTACATGTTTTCATAATATCATTAAGCCTCTGAGGGCAACCCATCATATCATCTCGGTCATTGTGGGTAAAATCATCAACGTATACCAGCTGATCAGGCGGTGGTGCGTATATAACGCTATAACTTTTCCTATATACATAAATATACATATATGTACGCGTACATAATGTCATCTGGTCATGGGTCAATGTGCATGTACATATGCATGAAATGCATATAGAATACGTTAATAAAATCTCTTGGCACGTTACAAAACCATTATGCCTTTGATTAACATCATGAAATAAACTTTATCAATTTACGTATTTTCTAAGACCCATGAATAGACGATAGAATAATTAGACATTGGGAATCAAGAACATATGCATCTCTATTATTTTCATTAATAGAGTCATATATGGAAGTTATGCATTTGCTCGTTTCATTCGTGTTGTATAGATCACGCCAAAAAGAAAGAATGAATAGTCTTAACATATATGTATGATCTCTTCTTTATTACTCGACCAAGCTCAACACAACTTCTTGCATCTATAACAAGTGAAATGATATTGCCGTTAACATATAATGTCGTACCATCATATTTGGCTAGTTGCATGACTTAAGGAAAATAGCAACTCTCCTATTTTTAATACATCCCAAAGACCACTAAGGGTCATCAACAACTCAGAGCATATTATCACCTTCAAGGCATCATATTTATATGCACCATATTATTTCTAGTTTAAAACTCCATAAAATGCCTTCCAAAACAACCCTATATGTCTAGCACATTAAATTTTATTCAATCGCTTGTTTTTCATTTTTTTTTAATCAACTTAATTAACACCTAGGAAACCTTAACAACAGAAGCCACAATATTATCAAATTATTTCTCACAATTTTCAGCCACCACAAACCATATTTTTAACCACAAAATTGTCCAACCAAAAAGACAACTGTATCTCACGTTCCTTCAAGTGCATCTTATGGGTTTTCACTCAAACAACACAATAAACACAAGATTAACCTTAGGCACAATCAAGAATATATTATACATAGACAAAATCTACAACTAGAAACTCCATCCCAAATTAGCTCACAATAGCCCTCAGTCACACCACAACATCATACAAGTATTCTCTTGTAGTCTTTAACACCTTTGATGAGGATTTGAGTTGATTTTTCTTGAGTTTAGTTCTTGGAACCTTGGAAAAGTTCTTTGAGATTTTGATAATGTTTTGAAGTAATTGATATTTGGATATTAATGAAATATAATGGATAAAAATAACTTATAAGCCCACCGCCTCAATTCTCCAAGCAGGTGGGTAAACTTCTTGCTTGGCAGCTTGAGCAGTACTACTTCGAACACTTGTATCTCTCTACTCCGATATTGTATTGACAAACAGTTTGCATAGTTGGAAACTAGACACATAAACCTGCTAGTTTCTCCGAAGTGCGGCAATGTGACTTGGTGACCCTTACTTTAAAAATCCATATTTATCTACTCCGATGTCGTAGAATAAATGGTTTGGACCATTATAAATTAGGTTCCAAGACCTTAATTTTTCTATGTTATATTTCCCAAAAAGACATCATAAAGCTTATGAATAAGATTTCTCAAAATGGCTCGTTACAAGGCAATTGTTAACTCGATTTTTCCGTAAGTTAAATCTAATTTTTTTCAAACTTATATTCTATGTCCAAACTTCATATATAGTCATATTATTACTTTACACTCATTCATTCATGATTAACAAGTCTTATGTTCATTATACGTCACCTTAGAATGCACAGGGTGTAACACCAAACTTGTCGACTTTCGATAAAACTTATCTTCTTCAATTCGTTTAGCTTCTAATCCTTCCAACCATATTGGTACTTGTTATTCATGATCTTAAATATTATTAACTTCCATGGTAATATAATTAACTTACTTTATAAATTTCTTTTCAAAGATGATTTCATTTCTGAGCTTACATCAATTGACTTACGATATACTCTTAACAACGAAAATATGGGGTGTAACACTGACGTACGTCCATAGCAAAGATGAGAAATTCGCCATATAAAAGAGAGTAAAAAATATTGAGAAAACAACCTCACGAAGAGGCAACCACAAGTGACACACTAACACTTATCCCATAAAATTCTCCCCCTAAATATGATTGTCAAACCCCATATGGCTATATTGTGGATGCTAGTGAATGAGAAGGAATGATTCTCAATTTATAGAAGTCCAACATTTTCCTACAAGAAAATGGACTATTCAAACATGGAATAATTATATTTTCCTTTTAGGAAAAGAAAAATCCAATTATGGTAAATGTCGCGCCTCCTTTTTCTCGCGAAATCGGGTTTATGACATTTTGGTTGAGACAACTCATTCTTTCTGGAAAAGGGTTTGTATTTTTGAAGAATAGACACCTAACAATTTATGGTGCGTTAGCGCACCTAGAGGGTTTCTTTTTAACTACGTTTGGTAACCAGAGACAGGGTATGGTCTTGAAATTATCCTAGAAGGAATGTGTTAGGCACCCCTCAGGATCCACTAGTGTGGTTTCTAGCTAAATAGTTTTTGTAGATTTATACAATTAGCAAATAAACAAGTATGGATCAAATAGTAGGGGATTTAAGTTTTAATACACAGATGTTTGAAAAAAAAAAGAACAGTTAATGAAAAGCTAGATTTTGAAAAGAAAAGTACAATCTAAGCATATTTGTGAATATAACGGGGCATCCTAGGTTTGTTAGCCTATAGGATCACATCAGTACAATTCCCGGTAAAGGGGCTACGTGTGTCATTAGAGCACTGATCATCATATCCATGTCTAACTTTCCCATCCCCTTATTGGTCATGCAAAGAGAGTGTTGGTCACGGATTTACATGCGTGCTGCTACCCGTCCCTTCTTAATAGTCCTGGAGGGAGTTAAGACCTCTACCTATAGGTGGTCCTCAACAAACCCCTAAGATTTTAAAGGTGAAAATTCTAAGGTGACAAGCAAAATAATTAGATACATGCTCATTGATGGTGCTAACGGGTACAAGATGTTATTTAGCCACACCCGATTCAAGTAGTTGTTCATTGCGAGTCTCACTCCCTCGGATATCAACTGAGCTAGGTATTGAGTATTGTGGAAGCTGACAATTGCTTCTTGTCTATTTATTTGGACATTGAATTTAAAGATATTGCATGTCTCAACAGCCCCACTTCCATCCATGAAAGTGGTTGATTGTCTTGGGTTAAAGGAGGTTGTACTAGATTATTTGTGGATTCTCCAATTGCAGGGGAACATGGGACCGATTCTCCAATTGCAGGGGAACATGGGGTTGATTCTCCATATTTTGGGCTCTGTGGTGTCTTGAAATTTTGAGTAATCTGTTTCTTCTTCTCAAAGTGGACGGGATTCTTGGCATTTTACAGAGAAATGTCGTGGTTTTTATAGGGTTTTTTCCAGGCATGTCTTTTGGTTTGCCAGAGAGAGTATTGGTTGTTGGGCTAATGACTGGTATTTCTATTTGCATATTGTTTATGTGGAATGGCCTATTACATTTAACTAGATCTTCTTCAGATCTTGCATGGTTTGTGTGCGTGAGTTGGTGTGCCATTTGTTCGATATTTGAAGTTGGGTTTGACATTTGTAAGGCATACTCAAGGGATTGTTGGTCTAATTCTAAATGAGGTAGGTTAGTAGTAGTTATCTGTGATGCCAAAGCTTGGCAATGGAACAGTAGCCGCGGCTAAAAATGGAAGAAAAGAAGAGAAGAAGGAAAAAAGAGAATGAAAGAAGCTATTCTAGGGTTAACTAAAATATTTTCATTGATAAGATATCCCAATTGTGCTGAATAACAATCTATATAAAGGAATATTCCTTCAGGACCACAACCTGCACAAGAAGGAAATTTCCAGCTAACAACCTGTACTTTCGAAGGACCAAAAGTGTCCAAAATTAGAAACAGTACAGACTCAATTGCAAATAACTAAACTTTAACTTAAAACTTAATGGGACCTAAGTGTAACTAATGAAACTTCAATTCTTCAGCTGTTTCCAACGAACTTAACTGCTTGGTACCTCTACGCAAGCACGAGGTACCACTCCTGAAAGCTCGATCTTCTTCTTCTTGCATCATTTCCCTGCTCTAAAAACCTTCTTTGTCCTCAAGGAATAATTTAGGAAACTTCATCTTCATCACAACAAAATCTTCCCAGGTTGCTAGATCCTTTGTCATCTGCGACCACTAGACTAAGATTTGAGGAATTGCCTTAATTCCGCGCTTGATCATTCTTCTGTCCAATATCTCGTGAGGCTCCACACAATAGGGACTGGTAACATCGATCACTGGAGGATGATTGAACTTTTCAGGAATTGCATGACATGGTTTCAGTTGTGAAACATGAAAAGTGGGGTGGATATTGACATGCGAGGGAATGGATATTTTGTAAGCAACTGAGCCAATCTTCTGCTGAATCTGATATGGACCATAGTACTTAGCAGATAGCTTGGAAAAAGAGTGGTTTGAGAGGGTGATTTGCCTATAAGTTTGAAGCTTGAGATAGACCAAATCCCCTTCAGCATAGCTCCTATCAACCCTATGTTTGTTGGCTAGACTGGACATTCTTTGTTGTGATCTGTGGATATGAAACTTCAGCAGCTGAATCTTCAACTCTCTTGTAATGAGACTTCTATCTACCTCTTCATCTGCAGCATCACTTGGCAGATATGGTAGATGAGTGGGAGGGGATTGACCATAAAGAGCCT
>JASVEL010012565.1:0-97405 GCA_032618575.1 Nicotiana noctiflora
TATTCAATTTCTCCCATCTCTACAATTCTTTGTGTAGATCCGCATTTTTAAAAAAAAGAATAATAATTAGCACATTGCAAAAAGAAAATCAAGTGCTCGTAATTATAGTTGATCTCAGAAAAAAGGAAAAAATGTTTTTCATTTTCATGTTTGATATGCTAATAACGTAAAAATTTAGGGTTATTTTTTTTCCCATATTGATTGGAGGAGAGAAAAAGGAAGGAGTATGTTGAATAAGATTATAAAGCGAGGGCACAAGAAGGTGCCGAAATCGGACCCGTCGGATTTTGGGTCGGGTAATCGGAGCTCCGGGTCGGTTTCGACATCCAATGTAGTGGTGAACCACGCTTCTAGAGGAACCGGAACTGGCGTCGGAATGATGAACAATTCGACGCAGCAGACGATGATGTCGGCGGCGACGGTGGCAGTTCCAGCGCCGGGAACAATCGAGAACCTTCCATTGTTGAAGGACGTGCCAATGGCTGAACGGCAGAATTTGTTCTTAAGGAAACTTCAGGTTTGTTGCTACCAATTTGATTTCAACGATACTATGAAATTCGTTAGGGAAAAAGAGATCAAACGACAAACCCTAGTTGAACTTGTGGATTGCATTCAGTCTGGTGCTATCAAAATCACTGAAACTAATCAAGAAGAAATGGTGAAGAAAATGATACCTCTCAATATATTCCGGTGCCTGCCTCCTGCGTCCCATGAGAATACAGGGTCGGAAAATGTGGAACCTGAAGAGGAAGAACAGTATCTCGAGCCATCTTGGCCACATTTACAGTTGGTATACGAGTTGTTATTGAGGTATATAGTTTCGTCAGATACTGATACTAAGGTGGCTAAGAGGTTTATTGATCATTCGTTCGTGTTGAAGTTATTGGATTTGTTTGAGTCGGAGGACCCAAGGGAGAGAGAGTATTTGAAAACGATACTTCATCGGATATATGGGAAGTTTATGGTGCATAGGCCGTTTATAAGGAAGGCGATTAATAATATCTTTTATAGGTTTATATATGAGACGGAAAGGCACAGTGGGATAGGTGAGCTTTTGGAGATTTTAGGGAGTATTATAAATGGTTTCGCGTTGCCAATGAAAGAGGAACATAAGCTTTTTCTTGTTCGAGCTCTCATACCGCTTCACAAGCCGAAACCGATTGCAATGTATCATCAGCAGCTGTTGTATTGTATTGTTCAGTTCGTGGAGAAGGATTACAAGTTGGCTGATACAGTTATAAGGGGTTTGTTGAAGTACTGGCCTGTCACTAATTGCCAAAAGGAAGTTCTCTTTCTTGGGGAACTCGAAGAAGTGCTGGAAGCCACGCAAGCTGCTGAATTTCAGCGCTGCATGGTTCCTCTTTTTCGACAGATTGCCCGTTGCCTTAACAGCCCGCACTTCCAGGTCAGGAGAAACTTCAAAATTATTAATTACCACCATTTACCTGATTCCTTGGTTGTTAATTTAGTGTATGCATTTATTAACTCATTTATGGCTTTTTTGTTAAATTTCCTTTATTGCTTGGTTATGCAGATGATTGGTACTATTGTTAAGAGAAACGGTTGCTGGGTACATTTGCATTGTAGATTATATTAACTTTAGAAAAATAGAAAATTTCTTGATTATATTTTCCATCGTTGATTGGTAAGATAGCAAAAGGTGGTTCCTTTTCTCTCTTTTCTCATTCTCTCTTTTACGTGCAACCTTTTAGAAGGTGAAAGGTGCAAAATAAATGAGGTGTGTCGGAGCTTTAAACACAAAGCGCAAATAAGGTGTGGACTTTAATAAAGACGCAAATGAAGGGGGAAAAAATGAAATTCGAGAGCAATAATTATGACCATAAATAGCAATTTTATGGACAAAGGATTTTAAAAAGTACACTTCTGTGAAATTTTTATTGTTTAGCATCATCTTTTTAAAACATCGTCTATTTGTGATGAAGTTTATGCCTTAGCACCTTGGTGACTGCAGTAAAGTGTCGACTAGGTGAGATGAAATGCTCAGTTTGTGTTGCACCTAGCTTTAGGGCTTAACTGCGCTTTACACAAACCTTTGACAACAACCTTTTGGTGTGTCATTTTCGAAGGATCATCTGCCTACGGCTACGTGTAATCTTGGTGAAAGAAAATGAAGAAGATGGTTCTTAGATGAAAACTCTTGCGTGCCAAAGTTACTAACTTTTCAAGTTAGTTGCTATCTCACGCATAACTATAATATAGCTACTTCCTTTTTTATATTTGTAGGCAATTTCTCTATTGCGGGTGTTTGCCAAGTTACTTTATGCTGTTATATTTGGAGCTTATTGCAATTTTTATTGGTAGGGAGTGTCTCTTGTAACATATTTTTCTCTTCACGATAGTCTTATTCTCTGAGAGAGATAGATGGAATTTTGTTACCTTATCTTTTCTAGCTTCCGGTAACTATAGTCCTTGTTACATCTAGCCATATCCTCATTTTGTCATGTACTAAGGGGCATACAACCGACAATGCTTACTAGATACAGGGGAGGGGGAGGGGATCATACAATTGACAGTAGCAAGTGTATGGAAGTTTGGCTATTTTATACTTATCATAGCTATCCAAATATAGAGCTCTCACTTGGCCATCATTCTCCATAGCAAGTGTACGAGCGGGAAAATGTTCCGGGTTTTTTATTGGTGCATTTGCATTAACTGACTCACCTTTCTTTTGTTGAAAGGTAACATATATGTTAGTGGACTCACTTTGCTCCTTTATCCTTCAGAATTCTGTGAAGCTCCTAAATCTAAAGGTGCTTTAGTCTCATCAACTCTTATGAATAGTTAAGTGCTTCGATATGTAATGGTTATCACTTTAATGCCTTTGCATCAACCTTGTTCAGAAGAGATGGAGGAAGTACTACAAATTTAGTAGAAGCAAATTCAACTTTCTTTAAATTGGTTAGGAATTCATATTTCCTTGAGTTCTTTCTTTTACATCGTTCTATAAGAACCCACATGTGCTAGCTAAAGGGTATCTGCGGTTGAATTCGTTGTTTTGCTGGTCGGCTGAGGAAAAGGCAAATGGTATTAGGAGGAACGGGATGCGCTGTACGGTAGTAGTTTATGTTAGCTGCTTATCCGGTGCCTTCTTTACGACTTTCGACCAAGCCATTATTGAAAAATTTCCACACTTAAATGTGATTAGTGGTCCAAGACTCCAAGTTACTGCCTTGTAATTTTTCTAATATATAAATAAGATTATATTGCAGCACTAGCTATTTACAGTGTAAGATTAGAAAAAGCTCAACTGCTTGATCAACCTGTCTAATCCTGGAAGGAACTGAGGAACTCAATCAGATGGTGAACACCGTAAATATTTTTCATTTGCACCATCCTAGAGAGAATACCTTTGAATTTGAGCCCAGAGTTAAAATCTTAGTAATATGCTTTCAAAGCATCTTTTTTTTCCTTTTCCTTTTAAATCATTTATTCTTATCCTTCCATACCACCGACCAACCACGGGTCAGGGATGGTGTTCCATGTCCTTCTACTGTAGCTAGGCCCCTTGTCCAGCATAGCAATAGCTTTGGACAGTTTTGGCATGATCCGTTTAATTCCAAGGATGCAAAAGAACTGATTCCATATTTGGGAAACAATAGGGCAATGCAGAAAGAGATCATTGCTGTCTTTTGCATCTCTTTCTCACAATAGAGGCGCGCAGAGTTACCTCGTACCTATTGTTGGTGGGAGGTAGCAGGTATCCCGTGGAATTAGTCGAGGTGCGCGCAAGCTGGCCGAGACGCCAAGGTTAAAAAAAAAGCATCTATCTTAGAGATGTTCACGCCCCTTCACTGCAAATTATGCTGAGTCGAAATAACTTTTAATTGATTGACCAGCGAAAATGTGCTACCTTTTATGCAATAAAACTCCCCCATGTCATTTATCATGGCCAGAAAAAGAAAGAAGTTAATGATGTAGCCAGGAACTTGTGTCAACTACGCATTAGGGACCATCTCGTTGAATCAGGTCCCATAGATGGGCCTTGAAACCTCCCATATCTTGAAAGAACCTTTTTTTTAGTCGGTTCCAAATCTTGTAAGCTTCCTCTCCAATTCCTTAATCATTGCAGTTTCTTTCTTCTTCTTGGAGTCACCTCCTATCCTTGATTTCATCTGCTCTTTATTTTTGCTTCTGTATTATATTGATGTTATTTATTTTATTAAAACCAAGTACCGTCCTATTGAGAGGTCCCATCACATTACCTAGTAGATTATCATCCCCTATGATTAGACATACTATGCTTATCTGAAATTAACTATCTTGGTGTGCCTTTTAGGTTGTCCATATAATTTATCTTACTCTCACAAATAGGAATTTATCACCACTGTAGTCATACTCTTTTCATAGCTGTTTTCATAAAGGAAACATGGAACCATCTTAATGCCAAAAATATTCCAATATAAAAAAGATCACTTATCGTTGTTTTTTAGTGTGAGCATAACAGTTTTCTTAGCTTAATTCTTGTGTTTGGTCATAAGTAGATTCCTGCTTTTGACGGATATAATGCCTAACTGAAAACTGAAGATCGGAGTAAGAGATTGAACTACTTATTTCCTTAGCTGTTGGAGTCAAAGCACTGAACGCACTCAGTTGCATAGTAAGATCTTGTTTACCATCTTTACCCACAAAAGAAAAAGTCCATGGAGTTGTTGCTCTTTTACCACTTTTGGTTGGCGCAAATTCTTAATCTACTCTTGAATGGTGAAGGTTCATTCTTTTAGTTGCAGGACAATATGTTGCTTGCCGTTGTCAGATATGCTAGAGACTCTAGTTACACAGAAATAGTGTGGGTATGAGTGAGATCATGAAGTTATAAAGAGTTCAAAATTTAAGTTACAGAATTTAAAGCTCTGGCAAGGAAGGAGGTTGTGGAAAATTAAGTTATACTCAATTTATCTTTTTATAAAGAGTTTGTTGTTAACGTAGATGATAAGTTACCTGCTAATTCAGTGTTTTTTGGCGCTGAGATTACTAGTCTAGTAGAAACCATTTAATCTATCTTCTTTTCCATATATTGAATTGTTGAACTTAGTAAGAGAGGAGACAGAAAGTAGTCTCATCAGTTTAAAGGGGACCTTTGGCTTGGTAATAGGAGGGGAGACATTGTCTCGACGTGTTTATGTAATATGAGTTTCCATTAAGCTAGTTTCGATGATCCTAGGTTTGGCTAGTGTTGGGAGTTTAGTTACCTATCTATCCATTAATTTTTACGTTCCAATTTTATAGTTTCAGTTGGGTGTTATTAGCATAAATAGATGATTCTATATAAAAAATTCATGTAATCTGGATTATACCATGCCAGATGATCTTCTTATCCTTTTAGATTCTACTCATGATCTCAAGTTGTCTACATATCTTGACACGCTTGGTCCCTCTATGAAAGAAAAGATGGGCGCAACACTTTATTCTCTTGGACTGCTCTGCTTGCTTCTGGCCTTCTCCTGAACGGAGGGAGTTTTTTTTTTTTTTTGGGGGGGGGGGGGGGGGTCCTTGGTGTAAGCTTATGCTATGGGATATATAAGTTCCCTCAACCCTTAACCAGAGATCTCGAGTTGAGCCCTGAGCCCTTGGAATGGAAAAATCCTGTTAGGGAGCGCTTTCCTCTTTAATGGATCTTATGCGACACGAATCTGGATTAATCTGGACCCCTATCATAGGTACCAAACATTGAGTGGGAAACCAAGAAAAATGAAAATATGGCATAGAGACTACAAATCATACATAAAGAGTAAGCAATTTATGGAAATCATCCTAATGCAGGCCATAAATCAAACCCTGTTTGAAGCCCCTAGTTTCTATGTTTGTAAATCTTGCTTCTCTTATTTGGTTCAGCTTAAGGGTCAGTATAGGTGCTTGTCTGTATCCATTTTTCATGAAAGTAAGGTTCCTTCCATAGTAAAGCTTTCACATGGTCTCCATTCATAATAGACTTAAGCCTGCGACTTTCTCTAAGTTAGGTGGTGTGGTGCTGCTATTTCTCATAGCTTTTGTATTATGGCAAATGGCATAGAGCTTATACTATTTAAAAGAGCTTTCAAGATGGCATAGAGACGCCACCAAGGGTTGTGGTGAAGTGGATTAAATCCCTGGACTCTTAACCATAGGTTTGATGTCGAGCCTTGGGAATGAAAAATATCTTGATAGGGAGCGCTTCCTCTTCTACTGAGCCTTACACGGTGCAAATATGGAATAGTTGGGGCCCATTTGGGTACCGGACACCGGGTGGGAAACCCAAAAGAAAGATGGCATAGAGTTAGACTTCAAACATACAGAAAGAGTAAGTGATTTACAAACATTATCCTACTTTAGGTCTTTTTCAGCACTTAATAATTTAAGCCCTGTATGAAGCCCCAAGTTTCTATGTTTGTAAATCTTGCTTCTCTTATTTGGTTCAGCTTAGGGTCAGTATAGGTGTTTGTCTGTCTGCGTTACAGTTCCTTCCAACGTAAAGCTTTCACATGGTCTCCATTCATCATAGACTTAAGCCTGTGACTTGCTGTAAGTTAGCAGGTGTAGTGCTGTTATTTCTTATAGCTTTTGCATAATTGCAAATGTAGCAAGGATCCCATCTATGTTTTCCTATGTTTTGACCTTTTGGTCGGAGTTCATGGAGGAAAATTGTTTGTAGTCATTTGAAGATGTGTCATGACTCATCCAGCAGCTTGAGCGAGTACTTGTGCATTAAATTTGTGGCCCTTAAGGTCCTAGAAAGGAGTGCTATGCTCTCTATTGCATGGTGTATTGGCATATTCACAGATAGTCTTCTAGTCGAGATCACACTTTCAGTTATTGTACGGACAATAAAATCTTTGTTTACCAATGGCTGTAACAAAAGATTGTTTCTGATACCGTTAGTCGATCTTCTGTCTTCGAAGGGAGTGATGCACATTCTTTGTCCAGAGTATCTTTTTGTTTTTTATCCTCTTATTGTGTTACATGAGGAAGTGAGGGCATCTTGTTCTGTCGTATGGATTCTTTTTTCTCTTTAAACAGATTAATTTGTTTTCCATAAACAAATGTATCTGTATGAAATGCCATATACTGGATAATGGCGTACTACCATCTTAGTTGATAATAGTGTGATATATTTCTGTATGTTTTACATACACCTTATTATGCTTGTGAATACTTTCTAAATAATTATGAAGTTCACCTTAAAGTTGTAAAAAAAAGAGAGAGAAATAAAAATATTAGCTATAGGATTGAAGTTAGTGTTTGGAGCATGGGGAGCAACTGTGATTCAAGCCTTGAGGAGAAGTGAATATTGTTAAGCTAGAGTTTTAAGGCCTTAAGATGAATGGTAATGCCTCAAACACTTCTTGTTTTGTTTTTGAGTGTGTACATGGCTCTATTTCCTGAATACCAGTTTGTTGAATTTTCTTTCCTCTGAATGCCTCTGGTTGAGGGAAACCTCTGTGGGCAATTAGAGCTTGTATAGGCTGAGTCACATCTTGGAACTTTATTTCAATCCCAGTCCCAGAATTTTATATTTCATCTTTTCCTTAGAAGTGGAACTGCTAATAACAGATTTGACTTGTCCTTTCTTCATTTAAGCTTCGGGTATCAGCTGTTTTTTTTTTCATTTTGTCTACCTGAAAAATTACATTCCTAGCTTTCATTAACTGGGAATTAGGGTTCGAATTCTAGCAGAGGCAACAGTAGGATAATTCTTTTCATCTATCTACGTTGCCGTGGTGGATAGAATTACTAGGTACATGTGCTAGCAGGAGATAGCAATGGTGTGATTAGTCGAGGTGCACCGAAGCTGGCCCGATATCAGTGCTATAAAAAGTAGTTTTAAATTCAACCAGTAGTTGTTAGAGATGGAGCTTTTCTTTGTAATAATGCCACCATTGACCATTTTGGACACCTTATATCTAATATTCTAATTTTATTTAAAAGCATTTGTCTGAGATTCAAGATTACTGTGATCCGGCTACCTCGAATAGTAGAATTGACCCAGAAATCAGAGAGCGTATAGCAGAACCATGTCAAGTATAGGCTTGAAATTCTTTGCTGCCAATGAAATATGTGGTGATAAAGTTGTGTTTATGCTTAATTGTTTATATGCAGCATCTTTATGTTGAAAGATGTTTCTGTAGTAAGGCAGGATACAGATTGATCCCGAGGTTATTTACTTTTTGTTTTTTTACTGAGGAGGACAGTCAGGACTATGAAAAGGCAGTTTGAATCTCTTTGAGGTATCTCTGAAATACATCTATGTTTCAGGTTGCAGAACGAGCCTTATTTTTATGGAATAACGAGCACATTGTGGGTCTGATTGCCCAGAATCGAAATGTCATTTTACCAATAATTTTCGAGGCTCTGGAAAAGAATATAAGGAGTCATTGGAATCAGGCTGTCCATGGGCTGACAGTAAATGTCCGCAAAATGTTCCTGGAAATGGATGCTGATCTGTTTGAGGATTGCCAAAAACAGTATGCGGAGAAAGCAGCTCGGGCCACTGAGCTGGAAAAGCAGCGAGAGTTGAGATGGCAGAGATTAGCAGCTGCTGCCTCACAAGGAGGGTAAAGGGCATGTCGATTCTGTTAAATTCAGGATTAGACATGCCAAATTCAAAACTGGATTCATGCATCAACCATGCTCTTCTGTTATAGTGATATTCATTTTTCTCCTGTTTTTTGTTCTTTGAAGATGATGACAGGCAATGCAGCAGAGTGTAACTCAAGTATGTATTTGATAATCACTAGTCATGCTGCAGCCCGAGAATGGTTTGTGGAAGTATGTTGTGTAATTTGTTCTATAATTTTCCTCTTAAGAGAAATTTCTATTTTTCAATGAACTCTCTCGAGCAAGAAGTTACATTATGATACAGTTATTTTACACTTATACACACAGTCTTACTCGTAGGCAATGGCATTGGAGACTAGTAATCTGGAGGGAGGGGCAAAACCCAAAGAAAAAAGTACTTCTCCAGATAATGTTTGCAAAAGGAACAATTCTGCCTCTTGTTCTTAAAGTTCTTGAACATATTCTTTTCCCTTTTCTGGAAAGAAGTGATCCTTTTTTTCTCTCTTTTATTCTGTACAGCTACTCTGATCGTTATCTTGAATATGATAGGTAGGAAGTGTTCAATTCATTAGATGTTCTTGAAAGTGTTATTAAAAAAGAAGCTCCTCCTTGTTCAATCACACCAAAGATGAGAATGTAATATTGTATTGTATCTTCAACTGGGGGTAGATTTGTCTTCACAAAGTTGTGGAAGAGACCTGTTAAATCCAATCGATTCATTGATCAACGTTTCAGCTGTAACCACATTTATTATATGAATTCTTTAGATACATTTTTTTCTGTTGGAGCATATTAGGATTGAATTCTTCGGGGAAGGGTAGTGTGCGTAGAGCTTACACCTACTTTGTGAAGGCCGAGAGGCCGTTTCGGATAGATCCTTGGCTCCAGGGGCGGATTTAGGTTTTAGTTTTATGGGTTCAAACCTATTATATTTTTAAAGTTATAGGTTCATATCTATTATTTTTACAATTTTAACGAATTTTTACATATAAATTTTCCGCGTCAAAAGTTATGGTTCAGTTGAACCCGTAGACTTTACACTACATCCGCCTCTGTTTGGCTCAAGAAAAGCAAAATCCTGGCAATAGTGAAAATATAGACGTGAAAAAGCCATGAGAAGCAGTAGCACAAGATTAGGAAAATCGAAGCAAAAGAAACAACAAGTAATAATAGAAATCTAATACAAGGAAATACGAGACTACTAGACTACCTCCTAATCTACAATTCTAATTCTCGATTTCCCCGCACTCCTACCACCAGAGTGACATTGATGTCCTGATGAGTTAGGCTTCACAATAGTGCTAAGTTTCAACTTGTCCAAGTGTCTCAACTCAAACAAAGCTGCAAACATAAAGAATTGAAATGCCCCCACAGAAAGCTGTGAGGAAAGATTTGGCAGATACATCTTTTGGATTTCTGCTTATGCACCAAAGCATTAATTATATATGCTTATCTTTGTGTTTTATTTACAATGTGACCTCATGCATATTCAAAGTTCAAGTTTCCACATTATTTTAATGAAATAAGACAAATTCTTTATACAAACTGTATGGCATTAAGGAGTTCTATAACAGAACCTTTGGGGTACTATACCAAAACTAGTGATGCAATAAAGAGAGATAGGACTCCATTAGGTATCAAAACTGAAACTGAAATATTAAAGGGCAAAATACAAAATTAGCCGATCGGCAGACATTAATTGCATTCACTAATCCAACGGCATATAAAATATGTTTATAATATATATATACAGTCAAATCTCTCTATAACAACCTCATTTATTCCGATATTCTTTTGCTGTTATAGAGGACATATATATACTATAACATAATATAAGAATCGGTTCCAAGAAAAACTTGGCTTTTATACAACAACAACAACAACAACCCAGTATAATCCCACTTAGTGGGGTCTGGGGAGGGTAGTGTGTACGCAGACCTTACCCCTACCCTAAGGTAGAGAGGCTGTTTCCAAATAGACCCCGGCATCCTTCCCTCCAAGAACTACCCACCTTGCTCTTGGGGAGACTCGAACTCACAACCTCTCGGTTGGAAGTGGGGTTGCTTACCATCAGAGCAACCCCTCTTGTTTCCAAGAACTCCCCAAAACATAAAATACTTTTTCCTCACCTATTTGGTAAATCACTACTCTCCATCAATGATTGCTAATGGTTAGCCATCTTTCTCTATTTGTGGATGTTCACACAGGATGAATGTATCTAAGCCACTGGAGGTGTTTCCACAAAGTAGTACTGTTATCCGCCTACTTTGCCAGGTTGGATCTTCTTGTTAGTTAACCCCCCCCCCCACCCCCCACCCCCACCCTCCTTTTGTTATATGCAAATTACCTATTTTTGTGTACTATATAAGGAGTGTCACTTTCTCAAGTTGCTACAACCATAGCATATAATACATGGCTTTCCAATTGCAACTAACCATGCAAGAAGAAAAACTGCGAAAAGGACCTTGGTTCGAAGAGGAAGACAAGAGACTGGCATCTATTGTTGCCATTTTAGGTGAACGTCGTTGGGATGCTATAGCAAAGGCTTCAGGTATATATATGATTCAGCTCAGAGGCGAATTATTTATACATGATTGGTTCATTATTTAATATTTGTTAAAAGTTTAGTGATTCTTTTTCATGTACTTATGTATGTCATGTAAAATATACTGAATTTAGTTCAGCTCGATGGATGGAACTGCGGTGCGGCCTATGTGTTATGTTGAGGGGATCACACCCCGTTAAGTTCAGCAGAAATCTTGTATAATTATATGTGTATACTTTGAAAAGGGTTAATTTAAATCACTTGCTCCCTGAACGATAAAATCCTTAGGGGTATAGATTGAACAGAATATTATACCTTTTGTGTTAAAATCCTGAATCTGTCACTGCCTCTGATTCAATTCAACTATGACGAATGTAAATACTTCAAACCGATAAAAAGTGTCATATTTTAATTTGTGTGCAAAATTTGGTTGCATGCAGGGCTGAGGAGAAGTGGAAAAAGCTGCAGATTGCGATGGATGAATTACCTTAGACCTAATTTAAAACATGGCCATATTAGTGAAGATGAAGAACGTTTGATTGTTCAACTTCAGAAACAGTTTGGAAACAAGTAAATAAATCTTCCTTCTTTTATATTTTATGTTAAAGTAAAAATTAAAGTTGTAAAAATGCTTTACACTAGTTATAATATATGATGCCGTCTTTCTATTTCACTTTGATTATTAAATTTAGTGTTTTTAACATTACAGGTGGTCAAAGATTGCTAAACAATTGCCGGGAAGAACTGATAATGAAATCAAGAACTATTGGAGAAGTCACTTAAGAAAGAAAGCACTGATCTATGAACAAGATATAATTCAAGGTTCTTCTTATTAATTCTCATTATTAATTCTATATTCTTAAGGGGAGCCGTGGAGCAATGGCTATGATGTCTTCATGTGACCTATAAGTTACAGGTTCGAGACGTAAAATCAGTCATTGATGCTTGCATCAAGGTAGGGTGGGGTTCCTTGGAGCAATATAGGTCACGAGTTCGAGCCGTAAATCAGCCATTAATGCTTCCATGAGGATAGGCTGGGGCTCAGTGGAGCAATATAGGTCACGGTTTCGAGCCGTGTAATCAACCATTGATGCTTGCATCAAGATAGGCTGGGGCTCAGTGGAGCAATATAGGTCACGGTTTCGAGCCGTGTAATCAACCATTGATGCTTGCATCAGAGTAGGCTGGGGAGCCTTGGAGCAACAGTCAAGTTGTCTCCGTGTGACCTATAGGTCACGGGTTCGAGTCATGAAACCAGCCATTGATATTTGGCATCAAGGTAGGCTGCCTACATCACACCCCTTGGGGTGCTGCCTTTCCCCGAACCATGTACGAACCAGAATGCTTCATGCACCGGGTTGCTATTTTTACTCTCTACGTTCCCTGTATATCCATATCCCTTAACTAATAAATATTTGTTTCTGTCTTACAGAATGCTCTGGAAGCAATACAAGTACTAATTCAGAATTAAAATCATCATTTGGAAAAGATGATTGTTCCTCTGCTGACTCTTTAACCGAAATGGAAGTTTCTAATTATAGCAATGATCATTCGTCAAACGAAACAGCATTACCAGATTGGATACCAAGTTGGACATATGAACAAAGTCAAATGGAACATCATATGTACCTTTGTAGATTAAACATATGTTCATGTTACCCTCAGTGTTTTTCTGAAGATAATAACAATAGTATTAGTACATGGGATGATACTTCCTCTTCTATCTGGGAACAGTAGTAAAAAGATGAAAATAATTGTTTAGTTTTCAGGAAGAAAGAAAGAGTTTGAATTGTATACACAGCAAAGTGTGAATGTAGTTTTCTTGATTGGGGGGTTTGGGGGGGTGGGGGTGGGGGGTTGGTTGGTTTGTTAAGGAACAAAAATCATGTACATTTTGTTCATTCTAATTATTCATTTGAGTTTAATTTTTATACGCCGTAAACGATTTTTATAGTAACATCTCACCTAAAAGATATCTAAAAGTAACAGTCATGATAAATGAAATAAAGCAGGTAATCTGGAATGGCATATTAACTTATATTGATAGTGGCAAAATTATTTACCCTGTCGGTGAATATAAGTTAAAAGGACACTTTATAGCAGCTCTAAAAATAATAGCTAATATATATATATATTCTGAATACTTTTTTATATATATAGATATTTTTGTATGTTATATACAAAATATATGAAAAATTTATACACTTTTACAGCTATCAGATATAAATAGTTTCGATGCGAGCTAGAAATGATCTTTGCCCTAAGTTAAATCCTTATCCATTTTGGCACATTGTTGTCACATGCTTATTAGCTTACTTTGGTGTATTATTGTTTTTTTATTTTTTATTTACTAAATTAAAGACGAAGAAGGATAAAAGAATAGAAAAATGCAAGAAGGCATTTAAAGGGAAATGACAGATGATTAATGTGCATATTCCATATTTAGTAGTAATGGACTTGGCAGTTGGCTCTACATGTTTGACTGATACCTAAACTGGAAAAGAAGAAATTAATAAAACCCCAAAAGCCGTTTTGCACTAATTGGCTGTTCATTAGCACATTTGATATTTCACATGTTTTTTTTTAGATAATTGAGTAACTATTATGGTAAGCAACCCCCACTTCCAACCGAGAGGTTGTGAGTTCGAGTCTCCCCAAGAGCAAGGTAGGAAGTTCTTGGAGGGAAGGATGCCGGGGGTCTATTTGGAAACAGCCTCTCTACCCTATGGTAGGGGTAAGGTCTGCGTACACACTACCCTCCCCGGACCCCACTAAGTGGGATTATACTGGGTTGTTGTTGTTGTTGTTGTTGTTGTTGAGTAACTATTATGATTACATTCTACAATAACAACATCAACAACAATTAGTTAGAGCAGTGAGTGCGGTAGCTGTACGGGGCTAAATACGGCTTGACCATAGGGGGCCGAGCGCGGCTCCCCCCACGCTCACAAAACGGTAAGGGTACGACCTCTCCCTTACGTTTCTTACAGCGAGGCGCATACAGGCGTAAAGGTGCAAACGGTGACGTATGTATTTAGACGTCTCCTCTTTAAAGACGTCAACAATTCCACTAGGGTTATAATTTTAGTAAGGAAGCCCCACCTCTATATAAAGGGTGGCTTCTCTGTTGTAAAAGACCATGTGTTATTATCTAATAATAGAACTTCTATCATTCTCTCTCTATTATTCTCTCAACTGTGATCGTCGATTATCTTTACAATTTTCTCATTCTTGCAAACATTTCTATACTATAATCACACTGATTCCGTTTTTGGGTTTATTATATTTGATTACGATTTACCCCTCTTATATTTCGACTGTTAATATCTCATAAAGTAACCAATAATTTTTGAGTCAAACATGTGGGGATTTCGAGAATCAAAATCATAGTATCCACCTAAAGATCAGCCAACCATCTCATCTATATCACACGAAAACCGAGAAATGGCCGAAAACAACACCAGATACAAAGCCATAACGGGGGTCACAACTAATCTTCTGAGCTCTCTTAATGAGGTTGGCAACGACGCTGTCACCAACACAACCCCCGGCACCGCACCAGAAGCAGAAACCTCACCTTCCACCTCCGAAAATATAGCGACCTTGCATGACAAAGGAGCTTCCACATCCGCTGCAAAAGAAGCACCCTTGGCGGTCAGAAAATTGCTGGAAGAGTGGCTAACAAGCACCCTGAGTGGTCATGACTTTGTTATACTTCATTTTCCCCTATGATAGAATCAAATCGCACTATCAATATCTTATTTTTAACATGGGTACCTTGTTTATGCCATGTTTACCCCACATTCTACGAATATACGCATTAAGCATTGTGAATGGTGGGTGAGCTCCCAAAACATAGCACACGATTGTAGTTTTCGGTATTCAATTTCAGAATTATATCCCTAGTCTCAATTTCACAAACAAGTGCCTCGTCATGCTACATAGGTTCTATAAATTCAAGTTTAAATCCAACATCAATTACCTTTGTTATATCAAAATTATCCCACATGGAGCCTTTGACATTTAGTTCCGGTGAAACCTCTGCTTCATTTGCCCATGACAATTTCCTACTCCCAACTTGTCATGACCCTAACCCAGATCCGATCGTGATGGCTCCTTTCGTGAAGACAAGGCCAGCTGACATAACACACAATTCATTTTAAACTACTAAAATAGCACAATTTAAGTATTTAAATATAATAATAATTTCAAAATAAAGGTGAATAACATAATTCGCGGAAACAACACAACCGGACATCGGGGTATCACCAGTCATGAGCAACTACTATCCGATTAAAATAGGAAAAGTCTACACAGTTTGTTACAAAACTAAAACAAGAGAAAGTAAGGTAGGTGGAGAAGCACCGGGTTGCGAACGCGGAGCAGTTACCTAGTAAATCTCCAAAAATCTGCGGGAAGCTATTAACCCTCATTAGCAGGACATGTAGGCCCGAATCTGCACAGAGGGTACAGGAGTAAAATGAGTACTCTAACTCAGTAAGTAATAACAATAAATGAAGACTGGGCGGCAAGAAATCAAATAAGACACAACAATATGCTATAAAGAGGTAGAGTAAAATCATTATAGTATAATTAAATAGTAAAATCTCATAAATACCTCTTAAGCAATTAAACAAATAAATGAAAGGCAGCTAGAAAGATAGACACATAAAATTCGCCCGTCGGGCACAATAACAATAGAATCAGCCCCTTGGGCAATAGCATAGAACAAACCAGCCCCTCGGGCTATATATCATCTCATAATGGGTATATCCGCGCTCACTAGGGGTGTACAGACTCCGGGAGCAGCCCTATACAACCCAAGCGCAAGATCAATCCATCTCGTGCCATAATCAGTAGGCCATCAGCATCATATAAACAAGCCACCCCATGGCGTATAATCTCAGGCGCTCTGCCTCATAATCATAATCGGTGTATCACTGCTGCGGCGTACAGCTCGGCCCAAAGTATTCTCATAATATAGGCCCTCGACCTTACTCAGTCAGAATCTTATAAGCCACTCGGGTTACAGTAAAACATGATGCTCAGCTCAAAATATCTTTTAAAATATCATTTATGGTGTTAAGACAAAGTAAACATGGTTGAGTCATGAAAATAGTAGAATGTAGCAGGCCTGAGTGCAAGTATAAAGTCAAAATAGTGAGAAAAGAGCAGTGAAAATCCCCTAAGGGTCTAAACAGTTGGCACGAAGCCCAAATGTGGCATTTATCCCAAGACATGACAACATTAAATAATTTGCAATCAAATACGCAGTAAAATTGTCATTCGGGGTGAACTAAGTCAGAATCTCCAACGGTGCACAATCCCACGCTCGTTATCTAGCATGTGTGTTACCTCAACATAGCACGATAATGTGCAATCAGGGGGTTCCATACTCTCAGGACAACATTTAAAATTATTACTCACCTCAATCCGGTCCAAACTCTAGCTCGCGATTCCTTTGTCCCTCAAATCGGCCTACGGATGCCCCAAATCTAAGCAAAATTAGAATGTCAACATCAAAATATGCTAAGGGGACAAATCCCACTCGAAAATAATCCAAAAACAACAGGAATCTCAAAATTAACCAAACCTGACTCCCGAGCCCACATCTCGGAATTCGATAAATTTTACATTATTAGACTCCTTATCTCCCACGAGTTGATACATATCAAAAGTTCTGAAATCCGACCACAAATGGTCATTCAAATCTTTAATCAAAGGTCTAAGTTCCCATACCCTATTTTCCTCCATGTTTAACCCTTAATTTCCCCTAATTACAGCTATAATCCATGAATTAATACCATAGAAATGAGTTTTCATGATACAAAACCTTACATCAATGAAGTCTCATTGAATTCTCTCTTCAAAATCGCCCAAAATTCCAGAATTTGCATTTAAAATGGTGAAACACTCTGAAAACCGCGAAGGAAAAATTATATATGTTTTGACCTAGGCTTTTCGCACATGCACTCGATCCACCGCATCTATGGGACCGCTTATGCAATCCAAGATGCCGCATCTACGGTCCTCACTTAAACTCCACTTTTCGCATCTGTGATGCCCACCCCGCACCTGTGCCATCGCAGGTGTGGTTACTTAACCGCTCATGCGTTTCTATCTTACCTTGGCTCCTTCCACTTCTATGACTGGTCTCCCGCATATGCAGGGTCGCACTACGACCTTCAATCGCAGATGCGGTTATTACAACAACTAAATGGCTTCAGCTGCCAAACTCAACTCCAAACCTTCCGTCAACTATTTGAAATCACCCCGAGGCCCCCGAGACCTCAACCAAGGGCACCACCAAGTCTTATACTACCATCCAAACCTATACCAATCTTCAAAATACCTCAGACAATATCAAATCAACCAAAACACATCGGATTCAAGCCTAAGGTTCTCAAAATCTTCCGAATTCCGCTATTGATAAAAAAGTATACCAAATCACGTCCAAATGACCTGAATTATTGCACACATATCCCAAATGACATAACGAAACTATTACAACTTCCGGAATTCCATTCCGACCCCTATACCAAAATCTCACCTATTAGCCGGATAACGCCAAAATTCCACTTTCGTCAATTCAAGCATAAATGTACTAAGGACCTCCAAACATATTTCGATCACACTCATAAGTCTCAAATCACCTCCCGAAGCAATACGAATCATCAGAATTCACATCCAAGCCCTATAATACACAAGTCAATACCCGATTGACTTTTCCAACTTATGCTTCCTCAAAAGAGACTAAGTGTCTTAAACCTTACCTAAACCTTTCCAAACCCGAGCCGACCGACCCAATCACACATAGGACCGATAAACAAAGGAATAAGAAGAAGAAATAAGGGAAAAGAAGCGGTAACTCATGAAATAACCGGTCGGGTCGTTACACAACTCTAGATTCCAACTGCTTTGGTGATATCCTCGATGAACCCTCACTCAATTCCATAATCATCATACCTGATTGACTTACAATTGGTGAGATTTCACTTGCTAGCTGTTCAATTTCTTTTTTCTCGATCAGATCATCCTTGCATGGTACTGTTTTATTTATTTATTCCTCCTCGAGTTGCTCTCATGGATTTTGAACTTGTTTCCACTTATCGACCTTCTTCCTTTGTTGAAGTGCTATGGTTTCTCGCGCCATAATCGCCTTCTGCGAGGGATTCCATATTATTATTATTATTATTATTATTATTATTGTTGTTGTTGTTGTTGTTGTTGTTGTTGTTGTTGTTGTTGTTGTTGTTGTTATTATTATTATTATTATTGTTATTATTATTATTATTATTATTATTATTATTATTATTATTATTATTATTATTATTATGACCTTGGCATTATGTTGATCTAAAAGTTCAACGTTTAAGAACCATTTGGTTCTAGAGCTGCAGCTTATACACCGATATTCTTGCATTTTTTTTATCATGTTGACAATTTGATTCAACTATATAGATCATGCACTTGATCTGAACGGGAAAAAAAATTATTTTACGGTTCTACTATCCGATTCTCGAAGCTCGTTGTTCTGACTAATCTCGGTTCGCATCAAGTAAATTTATAGAAAAGTTTCTGATTCCTAGTAATCGAACCACTAGATCTCTATTTAAGAATAAATTAAAGAATATCAACTATATTCACCACACATACCCTTTGATACTTATTGGTTAGTCTTTCGTTGACCTATTTCTCCGCCGATAATATATTCTACTAAAACTTTTTATTATTTTTGTTAGGATTCAAACTCGAATACCCTAGAGAGGGATAAAAGATCTCACTCTACCTAATAAATCAGGGCAGAGCTACAGGCCTAGTTACGTTTGGGCGAACTCAATAACTTTCACTCCCAAAGTATTTTAGTATTAAAGAATTCTCTAAATATATACAAATAATAAACTTAAAATCTATTTATTAACATTTGAAGTTATCGCTCTAAAATTTAGAATCCATAAAGCTGAAATCTTGGCACCACCTTATGCTATATCAATAGAAACAAACACACTAGTTCACAATAATAGGATTGATCCAAGTTTCTTCTTAATTATATGATTTAAAATATCTGCACGTTTTTTTTAGGAAAATATACGGATCACATGCAATATTTATATCTTTACATAGGTCATCAAGTAAGTTAAAGTACATTCACCACCATATTGAAAATAATGTCATCCCAATTAAGATAAGCATTCAACATATATATTCTTTGTAGTCTAAGTACAGTGAACTTTTACAAAAAAATGGGAGCCCTATGCTTCTACTTCTAAGGAGATGATAATACCAATTTAATTAAACTTTTTTTAAAAACCATTGGATAATTATTTAAAATCAAATCCATTTATCCATCCTACTAAAAATAAATTAAATAAATAAACTGAATCATCTTTCTTCTATGTCAGCTTGTTAAGTAAGCAAGTTAGACAATGTGGATATAAAGTGCAAAAAGCAACTTGATCATGTGTCATTAACAAATGGCTATAATATAGGAGTAGTAATTATTTAAATAAAAAAAAAGGGAATAAACAAGTTGGTTGGGTATTGGACTGTGACAAACAAATTAAGTAGAACTACATGCATCCTCTATTCAGTTCATTTTGTCTCCTAATAAACACTTTTTAATTATTTTTCTTGAATTATAATATAATTAGTTGAACAGATAGATAAGCTGATAAAAAGCTATATATGTGTATCAAAAGCTAGTTGCTCAAAAGATTATTAAAATGGTTAAGGAGATTACCAAATCTAATCTTTTTTGTTATTTTTATAGTAAATGCTAGTTAAAGAGACTTATGGAATTTCTTCTTTTGCGGAAGCGGATCATCTCCAAGTTCGAGTTACTGGTCACTGGAAATCCTCATGTTATCGGACGAACTTCCAGCTTGTTTCCACAACATAATTATTCCTTTATTGATATAGAGAAACTTAATTCGTGGGTTAGGACCGAAAAAAGTGAGGTGGCATATGGAAGTTAGTAAAACAAACCTTGAATGACGATAAACCATGCAACAAAAGAGAAATCTATCAAAAGAGACATAAACATTTAATGTGATTCTGTTAACTGACTGTCACGACCCAAACCGATGGGCCGTGACGGGCACCCGGTACCTTACTAAACCAAGTACCAACATAACATATCTTTCATATCATTCTATCATAGGTAAATGAACCAAAGTAAAGCATGAGGGAATACAAACGTATACATATGAAGTACGACCTATAAAGTCGTCATGATACTTTATATACTCGAAACATAGGCCTACAAGGCTATACAAGTATCTATATAAATGACATATGTGTACAAACCTCTAAGAGTACCTAATTATCATAAAGGTCGGGACATGGCCCCGCCATACCAAATAATACGTGTCTAAATCATATTGATCAAACAAGCAACTCCGGAGCAAATGGAGCGCACAAACATATTTCGCTAAGCTGATAGCCTACTTGGAGGACTCTCAACCTGTCTATCAGGACCCGCGGACATGAAACAAGTCAGTACGAATAATGTACCATGTATGTAAGGCACATAAATAAGTACATAAAAGACATGAAAGAAATATAAAGTAAGTGACTTGACCTGTAAGTCTGGATAACTCTGTAAATCATGAAATACTTATAGTGTCATGCATATGCGTATTATGTCGCGCATAGGTACATGTTTTCATAATATCATTAAGCCTCTGAGGGCAACCCATCATATCATCTCGGTCATTGTGGGTAAAATCATCAACGTATACCAGCTGATCAGGCGGTGGTGCGTATATAACGCTATAACTTTTCCTATATACATAAATATACATATATGTACGCGTACATAATGTCATCTGGTCATGGGTCAATGTGCATGTACATATGCATGAAATGCATATAGAATACGTTAATAAAATCTCTTGGCACGTTACAAAACCATTATGCCTTTGATTAACATCATGAAATAAACTTTATCAATTTACGTATTTTCTAAGACCCATGAATAGACGATAGAATAATTAGACATTGGGAATCAAGAACATATGCATCTCTATTATTTTCATTAATAGAGTCATATATGGAAGTTATGCATTTGCTCGTTTCATTCGTGTTGTATAGATCACGCCAAAAAGAAAGAATGAATAGTCTTAACATATATGTATGATCTCTTCTTTATTACTCGACCAAGCTCAACACAACTTCTTGCATCTATAACAAGTGAAATGATATTGCCGTTAACATATAATGTCGTACCATCATATTTGGCTAGTTGCATGACTTAAGGAAAATAGCAACTCTCCTATTTTTAATACATCCCAAAGACCACTAAGGGTCATCAACAACTCAGAGCATATTATCACCTTCAAGGCATCATATTTATATGCACCATATTATTTCTAGTTTAAAACTCCATAAAATGCCTTCCAAAACAACCCTATATGTCTAGCACATTAAATTTTATTCAATCGCTTGTTTTTCATTTTTTTTTAATCAACTTAATTAACACCTAGGAAACCTTAACAACAGAAGCCACAATATTATCAAATTATTTCTCACAATTTTCAGCCACCACAAACCATATTTTTAACCACAAAATTGTCCAACCAAAAAGACAACTGTATCTCACGTTCCTTCAAGTGCATCTTATGGGTTTTCACTCAAACAACACAATAAACACAAGATTAACCTTAGGCACAATCAAGAATATATTATACATAGACAAAATCTACAACTAGAAACTCCATCCCAAATTAGCTCACAATAGCCCTCAGTCACACCACAACATCATACAAGTATTCTGTTGTAGTCTTTAACACCTTTGATGAGGATTTGAGTTGATTTTTCTTGAGTTTAGTTCTTGGAACCTTGGAAAAGTTCTTTGAGATTTTGATAATGTTTTGAAGTAATTGATATTTGGATATTAATGAAATATAATGGATAAAAATAACTTATAAGCCCACCGCCTCAATTCTCCAAGCAGGTGGGTAAACTTCTTGCTTGGCAGCTTGAGCAGTACTACTTCGAACACTTGTATCTCTCTACTCCGATATTGTATTGACAAACAGTTTGCATAGTTGGAAACTAGACACATAAACCTGCTAGTTTCTCCGAAGTGCGGCAATGTGACTTGGTGACCCTTACTTTAAAAATCCATATTTATCTACTCCGATGTCGTAGAATAAATGGTTTGGACCATTATAAATTAGGTTCCAAGACCTTAATTTTTCTATGTTATATTTCCCAAAAAGACATCATAAAGCTTATGAATAAGATTTCTCAAAATGGCTCGTTACAAGGCAATTGTTAACTCGATTTTTCCGTAAGTTAAATCTAATTTTTTTCAAACTTATATTCTATGTCCAAACTTCATATATAGTCATATTATTACTTTACACTCATTCATTCATGATTAACAAGTCTTATGTTCATTATACGTCACCTTAGAATGCACAGGGTGTAACACCAAACTTGTCGACTTTCGATAAAACTTATCTTCTTCAATTCGTTTAGCTTCTAATCCTTCCAACCATATTGGTACTTGTTATTCATGATCTTAAATATTATTAACTTCCATGGTAATATAATTAACTTACTTTATAAATTTCTTTTCAAAGATGATTTCATTTCTGAGCTTACATCAATTGACTTACGATATACTCTTAACAACGAAAATATGGGGTGTAACACTGACGTACGTCCATAGCAAAGATGAGAAATTCGCCATATAAAAGAGAGTAAAAAATATTGAGAAAACAACCTCACGAAGAGGCAACCACAAGTGACACACTAACACTTATCCCATAAAATTCTCCCCCTAAATATGATTGTCAAACCCCATATGGCTATATTGTGGATGCTAGTGAATGAGAAGGAATGATTCTCAATTTATAGAAGTCCAACATTTTCCTACAAGAAAATGGACTATTCAAACATGGAATAATTATATTTTCCTTTTAGGAAAAGAAAAATCCAATTATGGTAAATGTCGCGCCTCCTTTTTCTCGCGAAATCGGGTTTATGACATTTTGGTTGAGACAACTCATTCTTTCTGGAAAAGGGTTTGTATTTTTGAAGAATAGACACCTAACAATTTATGGTGCGTTAGCGCACCTAGAGGGTTTCTTTTTAACTACGTTTGGTAACCAGAGACAGGGTATGGTCTTGAAATTATCCTAGAAGGAATGTGTTAGGCACCCCTCAGGATCCACTAGTGTGGTTTCTAGCTAAATAGTTTTTGTAGATTTATACAATTAGCAAATAAACAAGTATGGATCAAATAGTAGGGGATTTAAGTTTTAATACACAGATGTTTGAAAAAAAAAAGAACAGTTAATGAAAAGCTAGATTTTGAAAAGAAAAGTACAATCTAAGCATATTTGTGAATATAACGGGGCATCCTAGGTTTGTTAGCCTATAGGATCACATCAGTACAATTCCCGGTAAAGGGGCTACGTGTGTCATTAGAGCACTGATCATCATATCCATGTCTAACTTTCCCATCCCCTTATTGGTCATGCAAAGAGAGTGTTGGTCACGGATTTACATGCGTGCTGCTACCCGTCCCTTCTTAATAGTCCTGGAGGGAGTTAAGACCTCTACCTATAGGTGGTCCTCAACAAACCCCTAAGATTTTAAAGGTGAAAATTCTAAGGTGACAAGCAAAATAATTAGATACATGCTCATTGATGGTGCTAACGGGTACAAGATGTTATTTAGCCACACCCGATTCAAGTAGTTGTTCATTGCGAGTCTCACTCCCTCGGATATCAACTGAGCTAGGTATTGAGTATTGTGGAAGCTGACAATTGCTTCTTGTCTATTTATTTGGACATTGAATTTAAAGATATTGCATGTCTCAACAGCCCCACTTCCATCCATGAAAGTGGTTGATTGTCTTGGGTTAAAGGAGGTTGTACTAGATTATTTGTGGATTCTCCAATTGCAGGGGAACATGGGACCGATTCTCCAATTGCAGGGGAACATGGGGTTGATTCTCCATATTTTGGGCTCTGTGGTGTCTTGAAATTTTGAGTAATCTGTTTCTTCTTCTCAAAGTGGACGGGATTCTTGGCATTTTACAGAGAAATGTCGTGGTTTTTATAGGGTTTTTTCCAGGCATGTCTTTTGGTTTGCCAGAGAGAGTATTGGTTGTTGGGCTAATGACTGGTATTTCTATTTGCATATTGTTTATGTGGAATGGCCTATTACATTTAACTAGATCTTCTTCAGATCTTGCATGGTTTGTGTGCGTGAGTTGGTGTGCCATTTGTTCGATATTTGAAGTTGGGTTTGACATTTGTAAGGCATACTCAAGGGATTGTTGGTCTAATTCTAAATGAGGTAGGTTAGTAGTAGTTATCTGTGATGCCAAAGCTTGGCAATGGAACAGTAGCCGCGGCTAAAAATGGAAGAAAAGAAGAGAAGAAGGAAAAAAGAGAATGAAAGAAGCTATTCTAGGGTTAACTAAAATATTTTCATTGATAAGATATCCCAATTGTGCTGAATAACAATCTATATAAAGGAATATTCCTTCAGGACCACAACCTGCACAAGAAGGAAATTTCCAGCTAACAACCTGTACTTTCGAAGGACCAAAAGTGTCCAAAATTAGAAACAGTACAGACTCAATTGCAAATAACTAAACTTTAACTTAAAACTTAATGGGACCTAAGTGTAACTAATGAAACTTCAATTCTTCAGCTGTTTCCAACGAACTTAACTGCTTGGTACCTCTACGCAAGCACGAGGTACCACTCCTGAAAGCTCGATCTTCTTCTTCTTGCATCATTTCCCTGCTCTAAAAACCTTCTTTGTCCTCAAGGAATAATTTAGGAAACTTCATCTTCATCACAACAAAATCTTCCCAGGTTGCTAGATCCTTTGTCATCTGCGACCACTAGACTAAGATTTGAGGAATTGCCTTAATTCCGCGCTTGATCATTCTTCTGTCCAATATCTCGTGAGGCTCCACACAATAGGGACTGGTAACATCGATCACTGGAGGATGATTGAACTTTTCAGGAATTGCATGACATGGTTTCAGTTGTGAAACATGAAAAGTGGGGTGGATATTGACATGCGAGGGAATGGATATTTTGTAAGCAACTGAGCCAATCTTCTGCTGAATCTGATATGGACCATAGTACTTAGCAGATAGCTTGGAAAAAGAGTGGTTTGAGAGGGTGATTTGCCTATAAGTTTGAAGCTTGAGATAGACCAAATCCCCTTCAGCATAGCTCCTATCAACCCTATGTTTGTTGGCTAGACTGGACATTCTTTGTTGTGATCTGTGGATATGAAACTTCAGCAGCTGAATCTTCAACTCTCTTGTAATGAGACTTCTATCTACCTCTTCATCTGCAGCATCACTTGGCAGATATGGTAGATGAGTGGGAGGGGATTGACCATAAAGAGCCTCATAGGGAGTAGTCTGGATTGCTGAATGGAAGGTGGTGTTATACCACCATTCTGCTAGGGATAGATAAGATGCCCAATCCTGTTGGCTATCTGAGCAAAAACACCTTAAGTAAGTCTCCATAGTCCTGTTAAGCACTTCAGTCTGACCATCTGTTTGAGGGTGATAAGCAGTGGAAGTGCTGAGAGTTACTCCTTGCATAGCAAACAAATCCTGCCAAACCTTGCTCGTGAAGATAGGATCCCTATCAATGACTATATTCTCTGGCATCCCATGTAGTTTATAGACATGATCCAAGTACACTTGTGCTACAGAAGTAGCAGTGTAAGGGTGACTTATAGCTAAGAAGTGACCATACTTAGTAAGTCTGTCTACTACCACCAAGATTGTGGTTTTTCCCTTAGAGTTTGGTAATCCATCAATGAAGTCCATGCTGATGCTGGTTCAAGCAGAACCTGGGATCTGTAATGGCTGTAGAAGTCTAGGATAGCCACTGTTATCATATTTGCTCCTCTGGCAGGTGGCACACTGTCTCACATGGGCTGTTACATCCTCCTTGAGTCCCTTCCAATAGAAAAGGTTTGATAACCTTTTGTATGTGTTTTCTATCCCAGAATGACCACCTACTGGCTTGTCATGCCATATCTGCATAATCTCCTTCTTAAGAGAGCTATCATTCCCAATTACTAACTTGCCCTTCCTTCTAAGTTGCTGATTTACAAAGGTATATCCCTTATGATCCTCCCTATGTTCTTGAATGTGCCTAATAATCTCTGCAACCTCCCTGTCTTTCTCCCAACAGTCCTTGATTCTCTGAAGGAGTTTATTGCTGGTTGGAGAAAGCAGTATCATGGCTAACTCCCCTGAGGGAATTCTGGATAGGGAGTCAGCAGCCTTGTTCTCCCTTCCCTTCTTATACTCTATCACAAAGTCAAACTGCATAAGCTTGGCTATCCATTTCATTTGTGATCCAGTGTGAAGTTTCTGTTCCAATAGGAACTTAAGTGCCTTTTGATCAGTCTTTACCACAAATTGCCTTCCCATCAAGTACTGTGCCCATTTAGTGACAGCCATAACAAGAGCCAACAACTCCTTATCATAGACTGATAAAGCTGAGTGTCTCTCTGACAACCCTTTACTGAGATAAGCTATGGGATGTCCTCCTTGCATTAGCACAGCTCCCACACCATAATCACATGCATCAGTTTCCACAACAAATGTAAGCTGATTGTTGGGTAGAACCAGCACTGGTGCTGAAATGAGGGCTAGCTTCAGTTGGTTGAATGCTGTCTCAGACTTTATAGACCACTGGAACCCATATTTCTTGAGCAGGTCTGTTACAGGCCTACTGATCACTCCATAGTGCTTAATGAATCTCCTGTAATAGCCTGCTAGACCTAAAAGTCCCCTTAATTCCCTGAGGTTCTTAGGTAGAGGCCATGACTGTACTGCTGCAATCTTTTTAGGGTCTGTTGCCACCCCTTCAGTAGATATAATGTGCCCCAGGTATTCAATCCCGCCAGCTCTAAAAGAACATTTAGACTTCCTAGCAAACAGGTGATGCTTCACTAACAGATCAAAGGTTATTCTCAAATGCCTTATGTGTTCAGACATATCTCTACTGAATACTAATATGTCATCAAAGAACACCAAGATAAACTTTCTGAGATGCTCCTTAAACACATGATTCATCAGACTCTGGAAGCATGAAGGAGCATTGGTGAGTCCAAATGGCATTACCAAGTACTCATGATGCCCTGAATGAGTCCCCAATGCTGTTTTAGCTATATCTTCTACTGTCATGGAATAGATCTGTGAGCCCCCAAGCTCATCCAACAGCTCCTATATGATAGGAATAGGGAACTTATCCTTAATAGTCACCTTGTTTAGACCTCTGTAGTCCACACATAACCTCCAGCTTCCACCCTTCTTACCCACCAAAACTACTGGAGATGCATATGGGTTAGAACTTGGCTGCACAATCCCTTGATCTAGCATGTCTTGCACTAGCTTCTTAATAACATCCTTCTGTGATGATGAGTACCTGTAGGGTCTGAGATTCACAGGGTTGCACCCTTCTTGCAATGGAATCCTGTGATCAAATGGACCCCTAGAGGGAGGTAGTCCTTTAGGATCAACAAACAACATCTGATATTCATCAATCAAAGGCTGTAGCTGGGAAGGTATGTTGGAGCTAGATTCAGTAAATGCTTCCTCCCTAGGTAATACCCTCAGCATGAACAACTGCCCCCCATTGTTGACTAACTTGTCCAATTATTTAGCCCCCACAGTCTTCACCTTGTCTACTTCCCCCTTAAGCATGCATTCTTTTCCTTGGTAGTTGAATCCCAAGGTAAGTTCCTGAAAATTCAACTTGAGATCACCTAGTGGTAGCAGCCACTGCACCCCCAATATCAAGTCATAAGAGCCTAAGGGAAGCAGTAGGAAGTCTGCAGTGTATGTGACCCCTTGTTGCAACCAAGTCAAATTCTTATAGAGCTTAGTGGTTTGTCTATTGTTTCCATCTGCTACATTTATGGTTTGAGGATCAATCTTGAGAGTATTAACTCCCAAACTCCTTGCTACATCATTATCAATGAAGTTATGTGTGCTCCCTGGATCCACCAATATACTTAAGGGTCTGTGTTGGCAACAACCAGTCACCCTCAAGTTATGAAAAGTGGGGACTCCATGAAGAGCATGGACTGAGATCTCACACAATTCCCTTTTCACCTCTTTACCTGCTTCTTCAGTTGGTTCTGCAGGCTCTTCAAGCAATTCCAGATCTCCTGTTTCTTCCTCCTCTTGTACCTCCTCTTCAACTTCTAACAAGTACAGTTGTTTGGAGTGGCCACACTTGTGCCCAGGAAAGAATTTCTCATCACAAAAGAAACACAACCCTTTCTGCCTCTTCTCATTCATCTCAGCAGTAGTGAGCTTCCTGGTATTACCTTTGTTCCAATTAGCAGCAGCCTCCCTCTTTAACATATTACTTTCCTTCTTGTGGAATCCACCTTTTGTAGCAGTTCCATAGTTGTGACTCTTAATATGGGATGGTCCTCCACTGTGCAGTGTGGACCTTATCATTTTCCGTTGAGCATTCATATGTGCTTCAATGTTCCTTGCTAGTTGATAGGCCTGGGGTAGGGAAAAGGGCCTATGGTTCTTCACAGTGAAGCCAATCTCAGGTTTAAGGCCAGTGATAAATGAACTAATAGCATACTCAGGAAGAATGTGCAACCTAGTCATGATTATATCAAACTCCCTCTGGTAGTCCTCCACCATTCCCCCTTGCCTGATCAATTTAAGCTTTGCCATAGGATCAGCATACTCAGCCCCAAATCTGTTAATAAGAGCATACACATACTCTTCCCAACTAGGGAAAGGTAAATGAGTTCTACTTCTCAGATAAGCCAAGTGCCATTCAATGGCTAAATCATCAAAGTGTATAGAAGCCACTTTAACTCTTTGGCTGTAATCAACCTCATCTAAAGAGAAAAACTGTTCTACCTTACATAGCCAAGCTCTTAAGTTGAGGCCATTGAATCGAGGGAACTCCAGCTTAGTCATTCTTATTAAATTTGCTCCCCTAGGTGAAGTTGCAGAAGAGTTTTGAGCTGTGTTGGCAGGTTCACATCCACCAGTCTGTCCAGCTGAGGGCTGTCCCTGATCATGCCCTCCTCCATTGACACCCATAGCTCCAGCTGCAGGATACCCTTGCATAGATGCAGGAATGGTAGGTGTATGAGGAGATGAAGTTCCTCTAGGTCCTTGGAACTGAGGCAATGGTCCAAAGCCTAGATGATAAGCAGCAGGAGAAAACTGATTGGATGTGGCTCTTCCATGTGCCCACGCAGCAGGATTACCTGTGGGAGTATAGATCTCACCACCACCATCAACATCTTCTATTCCTTTACCTCTGTCGTACCTTTTCACAGCTTCAATCGATTCCTTCAACTCAGCAAAAGCTCTTTCATGTTGGGTCTCTAGTTGAGTTTGTCTTACTGAGAAGTTGGCTATCTCCATTGTCATTCTTTAGAACATAGATTTGATTTCATCCATGTTTGCCATTTCCTTTACCCACAGAGCTCAGGAGAGTGCTCTGATACCAAATGATGCCAAAGCTTGGCAATGGAATAGTAGCCGCGGCCAAAAATGGAAGAAAAGAAGAAAAGAAGGAAAAGAGAGAATGAAAGAAGCTATTCTAGGGTTAACTAAGATATTTTCATTGATAAGATATCTCAATTGTGCTGAATAACAATGTATATAAAGGAATATTCCTTCAGGACCACATCCTGCACAAGAAGGAAATTTCCAGCTAATAACTTGTACTATCGAAGGACCAAAAGTGTCCAAAATTAGAAACAGTACATACTCAATTGCAAATAACTAAACTTTAACTTAAAACTTAATGGGACCTAAGTGTAACTAATGAAACTTCAATTCTTCAGCTGCTTCCAACGAACTTAACTGCTTGGTACCTCTGCGCAAGCACCAGGTACCACTCCTGAAAGCTCGATCTTCTTCTTTTTGCATCAGTGTTGTAGGGTGATTAGTAAGGTATTGGTAACTTGATTGGTTAGGATTTGCAATAGTAGGGTCTATATTATTTTTATATTATTGTTAATCATGTTATTTGCGGGGGGTGTTGTGCATGACTTTTGTTCCAATGACACGTGTAAGTCGGACGTATCCATGTCATCCATAGACACCTCTAAAAGTTTATTTTTCGCTAAATAATCATTTTTATTGTAATTATTTTTTTATTTATCATTTTTAGCGGTTTCAAAACAAAACTATTTGCTCATCTTTTGAGAGAGAAAAGTTGTTTTAAGTTTGGATGGTGGTATTTTCCATGGGCGGGTTTTTAGTAGCCTTTTCATTGTAAAATTATATATTGCATCTTAACAGGATTTTTTGACTTATATTGTAAGACTTGAGTATCTAGGTACTTACCATTAGCTGCATTGAACAACTTTACCGTGATACCTAAGTTGTTGTGATATTTCGTTGGTTTTGAGGAGGTTCTTTGATTGCTCTTTGTATCCAGGGCGGAGCTAGAGTGCCCACCAGCGTGTTCGGCCGAACCCAGTAGCTTTCGTTTAAATCCTGTATTTATCTTAAAAAATTCATTGAATATGTATAAATTCTTAGCTTAGAACCCAGTAACTTAAGACGATTAGAATCCCGAACTCATAAGCTTAGAATCCTGGCTCCGCCTCTATTTGTATCATACTCCTTTACTTTTTTTAAGGACATTGTCTTCTACTCCCCAATTTCTTCTTCCAAGTTCTTGATTGTTTGATCATTGGTTTGGGATGTTTTGTCCATAGCTTCCTTCTGAATGTAATTACACTGAGTTTGGATATGGCCCAGGCGTCCACAATTTTTGCATAAAAATTTCTCACCTTCGTAGTGTATATACTGCTTATGTTGACCTATATAGATGTAAGGTTGGTCAGGAAATTCCAGCGGTAGCTCAACACAGAGCCTAGCATAGCGACCTCTTATTGTGGTTGAAGTGCAAAAATTTATTTTTAATAATCGCCCTATGGCATTCCCAATTTTTTCAAGAAATTTTCCATCATAAAACTTCGTTGGCAACTGTGGTAGTCTGAACCAAACTGTCAATTTTTCTTTGTTTGCTATGAAATTTGGTCTCCATTTTGTGATTGATAAGTAGTGACCGTTGATAAACCATGGCCCATGGTGGAGTTCCTTCTCCATATTTTCTTTCTTAGTAAACTTGATGATGTAGTAATCATCCCCTAGATCGATTAGTGGGAAGTTTTCTGAGGGACACCACAATTCTTGGATCTTTTGTTTTAGGTAGTGATGTAGCATTCGTTTTTCAAATAACTTAACAATTAATGAGAATTTTCAAGGTTCATAAATTCTCTGTTTTTCTTCCTCGATTAGAATTATTGCTTTAATTCCTCGTGTATTGAGCTCTATTAAATGCTCTTGCAATCCATCTTCTGGGAAGGGTTCGTCTATTGGATTTTGTGATAGGGTTAAGGAATTTGTAAAGTTTATTGGGTTTGAAGCTAGTAGCTTTTCTTTGAAAGACGCTTTATCTTCCACACCATGATTTGTATTCTCATTTTCTTGACTTTGAAAACTTTGAATCTTTATTAAGAATTTAAACATGACAATAACCGGTGATATACGTAGAAATTTTTATAAGCAGTATCAATTAATATTTGAGATAAAATGCTTTCGTCCCTGAAAATAGCCATGATGAATCTTTAGTGTCTTAAAGTTATTAATTTGGATTTTTTCCTAATTTACCGAGAATAAAATTTGTTCTTTTTGATGTTCATACAACACTTAAACAAATTCTCTTAATAAAATCGTTATTAAAAACTCATACAATATTAAAAAATGGAAATTTTACCAACTATAGAATAGGTTAGTACCCTATTTATAACATATAAATACCTTTTTTAGATTTTACACAATATAATAACCTTTTTTATTTTGTAGCAAAAAATTTAAATTTAATACTTTCCTATATTTAAGCCTTATTAGATGGTACAAAATATTTTTCTCTCACCAATTTATGGTATAACTCCCATTTTTTGTGAAATGACGCCGCTTAATACAACTTAATACACCTAAAATACAGATTCACCTTCCCATGATTTGAGCTGAAACGTTACTTTTTTCTCGCTTAATACAGCTTAATACACCTATATACAGATCATGATTTACAGGAATCCCTGTTTGTGCGGCGTCATTTCATGTTGTATTATTGAATACAATTCGTTTAATACACTATATACATCATAAAATAACGTAAAACATATCTATATCACGTAATATAGGAAAGAGTTTCTATTTATTACTAATTAGATCTTAATGAATGCCTTTTGTGAAAAATTCTCTTAAAAAATTTAATGTGTCGGTAGGCGCAGTATTTACTTCGTCTTTCAAATGCAAGTAGATTTTCGATATTTATGTAGGCTACATAAAATAGAGGGGAATTTAGAGCACTGTAAAATTATCTTCAAGTGATCTATAGATCAGGGGTTCGAGCCATAAAAATAGTCATCGGTACTTGCTCACAACCCCTATGGTGCACTCGTTTCCCGAATTGGATGAAGTCTTTGGTCATAGACGAATTTAGATGTTAATGGAATATGACCAACTAGAGAGAAGAACTTTATCCATTTTAAGTTCATTTTGTCTCATACTAAGCACTTTTTAAATAATATATCACATATTTGAGCATATATAAAGATGGTCTCGAGCTTTCATGGAATCAAAAACTAGCTGCTCAAATGATTATTAATTAAAATGAAAATAGAGATGGATATCCATATGTTGTGACATGACAAGATTGTAGAGAGTTAAGCTTAAATATACCATTTAAAATTCATCTTAAACAACGTTTAATAGTTTGCTCAATCCAGCCAATGAACATTAAATATATTTTTTTTTCAAAAAGGATCTTTCTCGTATTTTTTTAAACCTTAAAAGAAAAGCTTTGGAGCGATACGAATTCGAGTTAGGATAGCAACAACTAATGCTCATTAGGATATCGATTGTCTACATTATACCTTATAAAATATAGTAATGCTTTTAGTATCAACCTGCCTTTCTCTCTCATTGTTTTAAACCTTGAATATATAAATTATAACATCCACTTTTCAAATAAATTTGCATTTTGTATTGGAAAGGTTTATTAATTGCTGATAATGGATTCTAAAAGGGGTTAATTTGAGTATTTCAGAAGATTACGTTTTAGAAAATTACGCCCCAATCCCTAATTTAACTGTTTCCCTAAGTTCATTTCTGCTATTGTGGTTTGCCGGGAGAGTCGGTTCTGAAATTTGAAGCATTTTGGGACACTTAGTCCCTAAATGAGAGCTTTAAAGCTAGAAAACGGTCCGTAGCCGGAACAGTGTTAAGACAATCTCGGAACGGAAATCCGATGGTTCCATTAGCTCCGTTGGTGATTTCGGGGTTAGGAGCGCGTTCGGAGTGTATTTTGGAGGTCCGTAGCTCAATTAGGCTTGAAATGCCGAAGGACGAAATTTTGGCGAATCCGAACGATAGGTGAGATTTTAATCCAGGGGTCGGAATGGAATTCCGACAATTTCTGTAGCTTCGTTATGTGAATTTGGATATGTCCGCAAAGTTTCAGGTCATTCGGACGTCGTTTGGTCGGGTTATAGATCGAATGTGCAATTCGGAAAGTTTTAAGAAATTTAGGCTTGAATTCGATGTGAATTATGGGTTTTGATGTTGTTAGACGTGTTTTTATGATTTGAACGAGTTCATATCGTGTTTTGGAGTATGTTGGTGGTTTTCGTTGGGGTCCCGGGAGCCTCGGGATGAATTCGGGGTCCGAACGAACCAATTTGTGCCAAAAGGCACTGCTGTTCTGCCGCAATATCTGTAGAGCAATTTTGCTCTCCGCGATCGCGGAGATGGCCATGCGATCGCGTAAGGGAGAAATCTTGAGCTCTGCGATCGCGAAGTAAAGCCTGCGATCGCGTAAGTCTGGAGGTTGAACCAGTGCGATCGCGTGAGGTTTCATGCGATCGCGTAGGGTATTGGTCGGAAACAGTGCGATCGCGTGAGTGAGTATGCGATCGCGTAGGGTAGTTTGGGGAGCCGGACGAGTTTGTTCTTCGCGATCGCGTTAGTACGTTTGCGATCGCGTAGGGTTGCCGAGTTGTTCACTGCGATCGCGTCCAGGGTCACGCGATCGCGTAGAGTTAATTGGCCTGGCAGTAACTTTTGTGCATCGCGATCGCAAGCCCAGTGCTGCGATCGCGTAGAGTAAAATGGCCTGGCAGTGACTTTAAGTCCAGAACATTTCAGCCGCGGCCTAACACACCAAAACCGCCATTGTTGAGCTCCAAGAGAGGATTTTGAAGGGGAAACGCTGGGATATCATCGGGAAATCATCGGGGGTAAGTTTCTTGACCTTAATTCGTTGGTTTATCATGAAATCCGTGATTATTTCACTGAAAATGGGGGATTAAAGGTGGGTTTGAGCCCTAGGCCTAAATGTTAGAAAATCTCTGATTTGAGTGGGCAAATGGAGTCCGATTTTGGTAAATTTTATATGCCTAGACTCGTATTGAGATAAGGAACCCAAATATATAATTTTCGTAATTTTTCGATAAGCGTACCGAAAGTCGGGTTTTGGCAACTTGTGGGTTTTGGTATATTTTGAGTTATCTTGATTGGGTAATGCCCAATTGGCCTATTTTGATGTGATTCTATTGATTTTTATCAGGATACTACACTTGTGGAGGCCGACATTCGCGGCAAGAGGGTTATTTCTTAGCGGTTTCGTACCGGAATCGAGGTAAGTGGCTTGTCTAACTTCGTGTGGGGGACTTTCACCCCTAGGATATTATTGTGATACTTTAAATGCCTTGTACGCGAGGTGACGGGCGTGTACATGCGCTGGTTGTTGAACACATACTTTACTCAAAATGTTCAATGAGTGATATTCCCGTTCTTAGTTGTTAAATTCGATATTCCTACCCGGTAGTAGTTAGAAAAGCATGATTAGATAGAATCTAACTGTCTAGTTGCTTAATTGACTTACTTGAGTTTTCTTGGTAATCGCTGGCGCTGTTTATCGGTGAAGTTATCGTTAAGCATATTATATTTCTCTCTGTGTATTCCTTTACTTGCTGTGGTTATGGACTATGGGTTCGATTCCCGAGATCCTGAGATTATTGAAATATGGATTACGGGTTCGATTCCCGAGATCTTGAGATTATTGAAATATGGACTACGGGTTCGATTCCCGAGATCTTGAGATTATTGAAATGTGGACTACGGGTTCGATTCCCGAGATCCCGAGATTATTGAAATGTGGACTACGGGTTCGATTCCCGAGATCCCGAGATTATTGAAATGTGGACTACGGGTTCGATTCCCGAGATCCTGACTTATTGGTAGGGACTGCGGGTTCGATTCCCGGAGATCCTGAGTTATTGAGATATTATTGAGACATGGGCTGCGGGTTTGATTCCCGGAGATCCAGAGGTACCGAGAATGGGACTGTGGGTTCAATTCCCACAGATCCTGGATTTGTTTATCTGAGTTGGTTATTTGTTGTTAGCTTAATTGTAGACAGTTGCAGTAATCATCATAATGTTGTTATTTCGGAAATTATTATCATTTAAAGTGTTTACTTTGTTATCATCATTATATTATTGTTTTCTCAGTAGGGCCCTGACCTACCTCGTCACTACTCCATCGAGGTTAGGCTTGGCACTTACCGAGTACCGCCGTGGTGTACTCATGCTACTCTTCTGCACACTTTTGTTGTGCAGATCCAGGTACATCAGAGCAGGCTCGTACTAGGTGATTCTGCAGCTTTCTGGGAGACTTCGAGGTATGATCCGCTACGTCCGCGGATCCGGAGGCTTCCCTTCTATTCTAGTATTACTAGTTGACATTTTTCTTCATTTCGTTGTTAGATACTCTTTACACATAGAGCCATAGTTGTATTTTCCTTTTAGTCTGTGTTACCGTGGGGTTCCGGATCTTGGTAGTGTTTTATTCATTGTGTGACGGATGTATGTGCCAAGCGGCACGGATTACATATCTTTTATGTTATTTTTCCGCTATTTCTTATTTAAGTATTTATAACTTATATATTCCGCAACGTGTTAGGCTTACCTAGTCGTGGGGACTGGGTGCCATCACGACATGTTCACAATTGGTGAACTAGGGTCGTGACAAGTTGGTATCAGAGCTCTAGGTTCATAGGAGTCACGGGACACGGACCGGTTACTTAGAGTCTCGCTGATCGATACGGAGACGTCTGTATTTATCTACGAGGGGCTATGTAACTGTTTAGGAAACTCTTCATTTCTTTTGGATTCCTTGTCGTGCGACATTTTTGGCATCAAAAAAATCTAAACTATCGCTTTCTATTCTCTCACGTATGGTGAGGACACGAGCTACTCGCGATGATCGGGCACCCGCGCCCCCTGTTGCTGCCGTCAGAGGCCGGGGCCGAGGTAGAGGACGAGGACGCGCTGAGGTGCCACAGGTAGACCAGGTTGGAGCGCAGGCACCTGGTACACCGACTACAGCTGCTACTACTCCAGCACTACAGGAGACCCTGGCTCAGTTCATGAGTATGTATACCACTTTAGCCCAGGCAGGATTGCTTCCTCTTGTTGCAGCTACATCTCAGGCTGGGGGAGGGGCCCAGACTCCCGCAGCCGTTACACCGGAGCAGCGTGTGCCAGTGGGACAGGTTCCTGATATTTTGGTTATGCCTCCTGCTGCTCCAGCACAGCCCGGAGGTGGACCAGCTGCCTCTGAGGACGAGCAGCGTAAATTGGAGAGGTTCAAGAAATATGACCCTCCAGTGTTTAGTGGTTTAGCTTCGGATGATGCATTGGGTTTTCTGGAGGAGTGTCATCGTATTCTCCGTACTATGGGGATTGTGGAGACCAGCGGGGTTTCCTTCACTACGTTTCAGTTTCGTGGGACCGCTTATGATTGGTGGCGCACGTATGAGTTGGATAGTCCGGAGGAGTCCGCTTCGTTGACCTGGACGCAGTTTTCAAATCTGTTTTTGACGGAGTTTGTTCCCCAGAGCCTTAGGGATTCTTGGCGCTCGGAGTTTGAGAGATTGCGACAGGGCTCCATGTTAGTATCGGAGTATGCTATCAGTTTCACCCGCCTAGCCAGGCATGCGCCGGCTTTGGTAGCCACGGTTCGGGAGCGAGTGCGGAGATTTATTGAGGGCCTTGTTCCGCCTATCCGATCCAGCATGGCCAGAGAGCTTGAGATAGATATATCTTATAAGCAGGCAGTTAGCATTGCCAAGAGAATCGAGAGTATGCTCCCTAGAGAGCGGAGAGAGAGAGAGGCCAAAAGGTCTCGTGTGTCGGGCCATTTCTCTGGTGCCCGCACTTCATCAACCGGTCGTTTTGGCAGGGGTTATTTCGGTCGACCAGTTCACTCGGCATTGCCCGCAGCCGTTAGTACTCCAGGTCTTCCAGCACCTCAGGAGCCTTATTATGCTCCCCCAGTTTCCAGTGCACCTCCTGCGCGGGGTTCTTTCAGGGGTCAGACTAGTGGGGGTGAGGCCGGTCAGTCACAGCCACCGCGTCCTCCCAGAGCTTGTTTTGAGTGCGGGGATACTCGCCACCTGGTTAGGGAGTGCCCCGGGCGCAGGAGAGGAGCCCCTCATCAGTCATCACAGCATCCGCGTGGTTCTCAGGGCCAGCAGGCTATCATTCCAGCCCCAGCTGCCACTCCACCTGCCCAGTCATCCAGGGGCAGGGGTCAGGGTTTCAGAGGCCGCCCTCGAGAGGGGGGACATGCCAGATTCTATGCTATTCCTGATCGCGCTGCGGCTGTTGCATCTGACTCTGTTATCACAGGTATTATTATGGTTAGTCACAGGGAGTCATCGGTTCTATTTGACCCTGGTTCCACTTTTTCATATGTGTCTTCTTACTTTGCTTCTCATCCGGGTGTGCCTCGGGATTCTTTGAGTGCCCCCATTTATGTTCCACTCCGGTGGGTGATTCTTTGGCTGTGGACCGCGTATATCGGTCGTGTTTGGTTACTATTTGTGATTTTGAGACCAGAGCGGATCTATTGTTGCTCGGGATGGTCGATTTTGATATTATTCTGGGCATGAACTGGTTGTCGCCCCATTATGCTATTCTTGATTGTCACGCCAAGACCGTGACGTTGGCTATGCCAGGCATTCCACGTATTGAGTGGAGTGGTACTCTAGATCACACCCCTAGCCGTGTTATTTCTTTTCTCGGAGCTCAGCGTATGGTTGAGAAGGGGTGTGCTGCTTATCTAGCCTATGTGCGGGACGTCAGTATTGACACTCCCTCTATTGATTCTGTTCATGTGGTACGTGACTTTGCTGATGTATTTCCAGCTGATCTTCCGGGCATGCCGCCCGACAGAGATATTAACTTTGCTATTGACTTGTTGCCGGGCACTCAGCCCATTTCTATTCCACCGTACCGTATGGCTCCTCCTGAGTTGAAGGAGTTGAAGGATCAATTACAGGAGTTATTGGGCAAGGGTTTTATTCGACCCAGTGTTTCGCCTTGGGGTGCTCCTGTATTGTTTGTGAAGAAAAAGGACGGTTCTATGCGTATGTGTATTGACTATCGTCAGCTGAATAAGGTTACAGTGAAGAACCGGTATCCTTTGCCCCATATTGATGATTTATTTGACAAGTTACAGGGCGCACATGTGTTTTCTAAGATTGATTTGCGCTCTGGGTATCACCAGCTGAAGATTCGGGAGCCAAACATCCCGAAGACTGCCTTCAGGACTCGGTATGGTCACTACGAGTTCCTCGTGTTGTCTTTTGGGCTGACTAATGCTCCGGCAGCCTTTATGCATTTGATGCACAGTGTGTTCAGGCCATATCTGGACTCGTTCGTGATTGTTTTCATTGATGATATTCTAGTATATTCCGGAGCCGGGAAGAGCACGAGCAACATTTGAGGATAGTGCTTCAGATCCTGAGGGAGAAGCAGCTTTATGCCAAGTTCTCTAAATGTGAATTCTGGTTGAGTTCGGTGGCATTTTTGGGCCACGTGGTGTTGAGGGATGGTATTCAAGTAGATCCGAGGAAGGTGGAGGCCGTGCAAAGTTGGCCCAGACCCTCCTCCGCTACTGAGATTCGCAGTTTCCTTGGTCTGGCGGGCTATTACCGTCGTTTCGTAGAGGGGTTCTCTTCGATTGCAGCACCTATGACTAGATTGACCCAAAAGGGTGCCCCTTTTCAGTGGACAGACGAGTGTGAGGCGAGCTTTCAAAAGCTCAAGACAGCTTTGACTTCGGCCCCTATATTGATGTTGCCTACAGGTACGGGGTCCTATACCGTATATTGTGATGCCTCACGAGTTGGACTCGGTGCGGTATTGATGCGGGACGGTAGGGTGATTGCCTACGCGTCGAGACAGCTGAAGGTGCATGAGAAGAATTACCCTGTTCATGATTTGGAGCTAGCTGCCATTGTTCACGCCTTGAAAATTTGGCGTCATTATTTATATGGGGTTCCTTGTGAGATCTACACCGATCACCGGAGCTTGCAGCACTTGCTTAAGCAAAAGGACCTGAATATGCGTCAGAGGAGATGGTTGGAACTACTGAAGGACTATGATATTACTATTCTCTATCATCCGGCAAGGCTAATGTGGTTGCTGATGCCTTGAGTCGTCGGGCAGAGAGTTTGGGGAGTTTGGCATATCTGCCAGCTTCGGAGAGGCCTATGGCGATGGATGTTCAGGCTTTGGCCAGGCAGTTGGTTAGACTGGATCTTTCGGAGCCCAGCCGGGTTCTAGCTTGTGTGGTTTCTCAGTCTTCTCTATTTGACCGCATCAGGGAGCGTCAGTTCGACGACCCTCATTTGCTTGTCCTTCAGGATAGAGTTCGGCGTGGTGATGCTCGAGATGTTACCATCGGGGATGATGGAGTCATGAGGATGCATGGGCGTATCTGTGTGCCCAATGTAGATGATCTTCGAGAGCTGATTCTAGCAGAGGCCCATAGTTCGCGGTATTCCATCTATCCGGGTGCCGCGAAGATGTATCAGGACTTGAAACAGCATTATTGGTGGAGGCGGATGAAGAGGGATATAGTTGATTATGTTTCTAGATGCCTCAACTGCCAGCAGGTGAAGTATGAGCATCAGCGTCCGGGTGGATTGATGCAACGGATCGAGATTCCCGAGTGGAAATGGGAGCGCATTACCATGGACTTTGTATCTGGACTTCCACGGATGGTTAGGAAGTTTGATTCCATTTGGGTTATTGTGGATCGGCTGACCAAGTCCGCCCATTTTATACCGGTGAGCACTACTTATTCATCGGAGCGACCGGCGGAGATCTATATCAAGGAGATAGTTCGGCTGCATGGTATTCCAGTTTCCATCATTTCAGATAGAGGCACTCAGTTCACTTCACGGTTCTGGAGAGCCATACAGCAGAAGTTAGCCACTCGGGTGGAGATGAGCATAGCGTTTCACCCCCAGATTGATGGCCAGTCCGAGTGCACTATTCGGATTTTGGAGGATATGCTCCATGCGTGCGTGATTGAGTTTGGAGGTTCATGGGATCATTTCTTGCCGCTGGCGGAGTTTGCTTATAACAACAACTACCAGTCTAGTATTCAGATGGCACCGTACGAGGCCCTATATGGTAGGAGGTGCGGGTCTCCCGTGGGTTGGTTTGAGCCGGGCGAGGCCAGGTTGCTAGGTACTGATATGGTTCAGGAGGCTATGGACAAGGTCAAGGTGATTTAGGACAGACTTCGTGCAGCCTAGTCTAGAGAGAAGAGTTATGCGGACAAGAAGGTTCGCGATGTGGCTTTTATGGTTGGCGAGCGGGTTCTACTTCGAGTCTCGCCCATGAAGGGCGTTATGAGGTTTGGGAAGAAAGGAAAGGCTGAGTCCTAGATTTATTGGCCCTTTTGAGATTTTGAGGCGTGTTGGGGAGGTTGCTTATGAGTTGGCCTTACCTCCCGGCCTAGCCGGAGTTCACCCCGTATTTCATGTCTCCATGCTCCGGAGATACCATGGTGACCCGTCGCATGTGTTGGATTTCACATCTGTTTAGCTAGACAAGGATCTGTCTTATGTTGAGGATCCAGTAGCCATTCTAGACAAGCAAGTCAGAAAACTAAGGTCAAAGAACATCGCTTCGGTAAAGGTTCAGTGGCGGGGCCAGCCGGTCGAGGAGGCGACTTGGGAGACCGAGCAGGATATGCGCAGCCAGTACCCTCATCTTTTCACTACTCCAGGTATGTTTTCTATGCTCGTTCGAGGACGAACGAATCTTTAAGTGTGGGAAGATGTAAAGACCCGACCGGTCGTTTTAGAAAATTACGCCCCCAATCCCTAATTTAACTCTTCCCCTAAGTTCATTTCTGCTATTGTGGTTTGCCGGGAGAGTCGGTTCTGAAATTTGGAGCATTTTGGGACACTTAGTCCCTAAATGAGCGCTTTAAAGTTAGAAAACGTTCCGTAGCCGGAACAGTGTTAAGACAATCTCGGAACGGAAATCCGATGGTTCCATTAGCTCCGTTGGGTGATTTCGGGGTTAGGAGCGCGTTCGGAGTGTATTTTGGAGGTCCGTAGCTCAATTAGTCTTGAAATGCCGAAGGATGAAATTTTGGCGAATCCGAACGATAGGTGAGATTTTGATCCGGGGGTCGGAATGGAATTCCGACAATTTCTGTAGCTTCGTTATGTGAATTTGGATATGTCCGCAAAGTTTCGGGTCATTCGGACGTCGTTTGGTCGGGTTTTAGATCGAATGTGCAATTCGGAAAGTTTTAAGAAATTTAGGCTTGAATTCGATGTGAATTATGGGTTTTAATGTTGTTAGATGTGTTTTTATGATTTGAACGAGTTCATATCGTGTTTTGGAGTATGTTGGTGGTTTTCGTTGGGGTCCCGGGAGCCTCGGGATGAATTCGGGGGTCCAAACGGACCAATTTGTGCCAAAAGGCACTGCTGTTCTGCTGCAATAATTGCAGAGCAATTTTGCTCTCCGCGATCGCGGAGATGGCCATGCGATCGCGTAAGGGAGAAATCCCGAGCTCTGCGATCGCGAAGTAAAGCCTGCGATCGCGTAAGTCTGGAGGTTGAACCAGTGCGATCGCGTGAGGTTTCATGCGATCGCGTAGGGTATTGGTCGGAAGCAGTGCGATCGCGTGAGGGAGTATGCGATCGCGTAGGGTAGTTTGGGGAGCCGGACGAGTTTGTTCTTCGCGATCGCGTTAGTACGTTTGCGATCGCGTAGGGTTGTTGAGTTGTTCACTGCGATCGCGTCCAGGGTCACGCGATCGCGTAGAGGAAAATTAAGCCGCCCATATTTTTGTGCATCGCAATCGCAAGCCCAGTGCTGCGATCGCGTAGAGCAAAATGGCCTGGCAGTGACTTTAAGTCCAGAACATTTCAGTCGCGGCCTAACACACCAAAACCGCCATTGTTGAGCTCCAATAGAGGATTTTGAAGGGGAAACGCTGGGATATCATCGGGAAATCATCGGGGGTAAGTTTCTTGACCTTAATTCGTTGGTTTATCATGAAATCCGTGATTGTTTCACTGAAAATGGGGGATTAAAGGTGGGTTTGAGCCCTAGGCCTAAATGTTAGAAAATATTTGATTTGAGTGGGCAAATGGAGTCCGATTTTGGTAAATTTTATATGCCTAGACTCGTATTGAGATAAGGAACCCGAATATATAATTTTCGTGATTTTTCGATAAGCGTACCGAAAGTCGGGTTTTGGCAACTTGTGGGTTTTGGTATATTTTGAGTTATCTTGATTGGGTAATGCCCAATTGGCCTATTTTGATGTGATTCTATTGATTTTTATCAGATACTACACTTGTGGAGGCCGACATTCGCGGCAAGAGGGTTATTTCTTAGCGGTTTCATATCGGAATTGAGGTAAGTGGCTTGTCTAACCTCATGTGGGGGACTTTCACCTCTAGGATATTATTGTGATACTTTAAATGCCTTGTGTCACACCTCCCTTTTTACCACCCCAACACACTTAAAAGCGTATAAATACACTTGTGGGGTATACCCCGACGCTTAATTACCCGAAACGGATGAAATAGCGTAAGGGAAAAAGTTTTTCCAATTAAAGGACAATCGGTTCGGGATTTTATTAGAGATTAATCAGAGTCGCCACTTGGGAATGACAATGGTGTCCCAAGTCACCGGTTAATCCCGAATCCGAGGAATTTTGACTCTTATAAATGTATGCGAAGCAGAGATCCGGATAAGGAACTCTGTTAACCCGGGAGAAGGTGTTAGGCACTCCCGGATTCCGTGGTTTTAGCACGGTCGCTCCACTGTAGTTCTTGACTTTTGTTTGACTCAATTAGGTTTTAACGATATAATGTGCTTTATGTTAAATATTATTTTTTAAGAATTTGCGGTATCGCGAAAACACGCCTCGAGTCATACCGCAACCAGTACGCCTATGACTTTTGGTGTATTTCAGCTTTACCGCGATTTGGATTTGAGTCGCACCAAGTGCACACTCGTTCATAGGAAGGTATATTAAAATCGTGCCTTAAGACGGTCTATATCGGCTTTTAACTTTGGGAGAGGTTATGGAATTCGCTAATAGCCTCTCCGATTCTACTATGTCATCTTATTACTAAATGGGGGCCCCGTTGTTATTCGGGCTAGGCTCGTCCCAATTTAATTTATTAAAGTCCAATCCTATTTTGCGTGTACTACATTTGCTATATTGTTTTTGCCTTAGCCGATTTTGTATCATTAAATACTCCAGGCCCGTCGAATTCATGTTATTGATTGGGCCTAGTCTCCTCTTCTGCTTTCCTTGCCGAGTTTTCAATCTGCCCAAGCCTTAAAGGCCCAAGCCATTACCGGATTTCCATTTTTGCCAAGCTAGTCGATTCTATATTATATTTCGGGCCCAAAATGAGAGTTAGGCCCAAATTAGGCGAAAATACTAAAGACAACATAAACCATGGACTCATAATAATCGAACATAGAAGAACAAAATTTAACTACTCTTTTATTAATCAAAAGGCAAAATAACTGTACAAAAATATCAATATTAATCCTAGATTACAACTAATGCATATATGAATGAACTGTTGCCATCCTTTTTTTGTTTTCTGCTAGTATTCTATAACAGTTTTGAAGTTAATAAGCTGAGAATCGATTCAACTTGTGAGACCGTGCTCAAATATTCTAACTGTTTGTCAATGAACAACTAATTTATCTAAAGCTAAAAGACTTGATAGTATATACATGTCTATTGATTCTAATTCGACGTACTTCATACCATGTTCACAGACCCAATTATGAATAATCTATCTATTTATTACTCTTTCTTTCCAAGACTTGTTCTACAACTTTGGGGTATGTTTGAATACTGATTTTAACACCAAATTAAACCCATTTTAAAATCAACACAACCAATTTTATTCCTCATCTTTTAAACTTATTCAAACTTTGAAATTAATTAGTGAAACAGGTTAGCTAGGCGAATTTATTATTATTAATGCATGCAAGTGAGTTGATCGAATCTGATTTCAACAGGATTCCTATTTAACTAAATGATGAGTGATCTACGACTATACTACCATTACACTACTGATTTCCTCATGACTTATTACATTACCAGATTATTAGTCTTGCAGGTATTATTAATTAGCTTATGTTTTAGAGCCTTTACCTAATTAAACTAAATGGTAAGCTATCTACACTATACTACTACTATGCTACTGCTACTATACTAACTATTACAGCATTTTTGTTTTGTTTTCATACTACTACATGTTTCACTACAAATTGAAAACGAAATTAAACTATACTACTCAACAACATAATCAAAATCTGGAGCTCCCTTTTTATTCAACAATTTGGCATTACAGCTTTAATGATAAGAATGGTGTACCTGAATCACAGAGAGACAACCGATGAGTTCTAAGGGAGAAAGCAAGCAGCACAACAAAGACTCAAGCAAAGCAATGCAACAGTGACTATAGATGACTGAGGACACACAGAGCCGAAAATACCACAGCAACAATAATAGAGAACCCAACAGCAACAAAAGAGTAGCAATCCGGGCAAATGACCAAGCAAAGAGGACCGAAGAACCAGATTAGAATCTTCACTCGAAAATTCCCAGAGGTACCACTGTTATCTTCCTATTTTTGTTCTGCAATTTGTATAAATTTAGCTTGAGTGTATTTCCAGATTTTTCAGAATTGGAACCCCTATTCAGCCCTTTTCTAGAGGTATATATAGTTGAGGCTAAGGGCTGATGACTTGGGGAGAAAGTATGGGATTAATCCCACTTCTCCCCCTCCTAAAATTATGAAATGTATACTTAAGCCCCATTTCAGTTATGAAAAACCCTTCCAGCATGTGCTGGAAGGTTCTAAAAGATTCCTTTTAGGGCCTTTTACCAATGTATCCTTATGGGTTAAAGATTTTTACAGATTTCCCATTTTTAGGAGACCATTATACCCTTAAATCTCTGCAAAATTGCAGAAATCAGGGGCATGAATGACTCTATTACCCTCTTAAGTTCTAAATTATTACTGTTTTACCTTTTTAGCTCCCAATTATGCCCTCAAGGCCAATGCTGATTTACTAAGTCTACCTAGGTCAAATTTCAGCAACCTTTGAACCTATTTAACTAATGGCCAGCCCTGGCATTAGTATTTAAGGGCTGGCCAGTTTTATTTTTAAGAAACTATTTCAATTTTAGCCACTTTTAATTAATTCGAGTTAATTAAGACTAAGTTATTACAATTTTAAGCTAATTGCAGGCATAGCCTGCTTTGTTATTAAAAGAACTCTTTAAAATCTAGCCAGTCTCAAGTTGAGACTTAGCTTTGGCTATTAAAGCCAATCACTGAACATTTGGGCCCAAAACCATTTGCAGGTTTGGCCATTTTATGCTCAGGGCTCTAAAGAGAGCCTGGGCTAGTCTGCATTTGCAGACATAGCCCCTTTTGCACAACCAGCCACTTTAAAAGTGGACCGTGTGTTAGGGCTTTATAGAATAGGTCAACCCTTTGCAGGGTTGACCCCTCTTAAGCCAATTATTTAACTTATAGCCTAATTTTTATGAGTTTCAGTTTTATCCTATTTAAAAACTAGCCATTTTGTGAAACTTAGCACTAACAGCTATACCCAATTCACCTAAAGTATGACAGGCCCTTAACAGTGTTCAACTAACATAGGAGTATATAATTTCACCCATAAACATATGAAACCTAACATGTCTATCAACTAATTAAAATTCAGAGAAGGGATTTGATAATGTTGAATCTCAACTAATCAACTTACATTACTCGGGTTCATATAGCAAAGATGTCAATTAAACATTGAACAAGACTAATTAGAAACAGTTTATGTTGAATGACTCACTGAAAGACTCAACCTACTCAAAATTCATGGGCACAGACATGTATGACAACTCAACTCTCACAAAACAGTTCAGAAGCATGAACACTCACAGAAGCTAAACTCTAGAAAATAGTCAATAATAGATGAAACATGACTCGTTTTAGTCACACAGACCACAGAATAACAAAGACATGGTAGCCAGGTTCTAGGCATGAGAAGAAACAGAAGAGAATAATCATTCAAGCTAATGAGAGTTAACAAAGATAAACTAACACAAAATTAGAATCCAAAAACATGCAAAGAAGATATCTAAAACTAACAAGATGAAGCAACCTAATACTAACAGAGGTCAAAGAGAGAGTTTCAAGTTAAGTCAGAGAAACAGGGAAACAAAGATAAAATCCAAACAAGCCAGGTAAACCTAATGAATGATAATGACTAAATAACTAGACATGTAAAGAATCATAAAGAGAGGAGCAGTCATGCTTTGTTGAAAACTAACAGATTGATAACCACAAGAACATAAACAGAACCAAATCATGGAAACAAAAATCAGGGAAAAAGCATGTAAAAACATGAGGGCATGGATAATATAATAAAAGAAAGGCCTTGAATCTACCATGCCGCAAGACAGGAGAAACAAAATCAGATGATCATGCTTATGATGGAACAGAAAAAGCGGTATAAGTCAACTATAATCAGATCATGTTTGAGATGAAAAGGGGAAAAGATGAAACAGAACAAACTCAGATATGAGGCTAATCTGTTAGTCTTAACATTGTAACCAAACATGAGACATGCCAGAAGAGACTCATTCAAACCTAGATAGACTAATGCAGACCAAGAGTCATAGCTTAAACGTAAGGTGAAAAGTCAAAACAGATTAACTCTTGAAGACTTAACACAATGACTTTAAGCAGACAATCATAAATAGTAAAAGATGGGAGATAAAACAAATATCAACAGTCAAAATCAGAAGCTAACAGTCGAGGATATACAGGACATGGTGTGAAACCAGAGAAGACAACCAAGAGTGGATGGAATAAAAGATAAAAAGAGAAAAGTCTAGCCTAGCATATGCAAATCAGGCTTGAAACAAGAACAGAATCAACAAAACCAAGAATAACTCTACGATTAACATGCGAAACACAAAAACAATGAGAACATGCAAGGCAAGGATATACAGGGCATATTAAAACAAAATGAGATAAACAAAAGGAAAGAAAATAGAATATCAACAAGAACAATCGACAATTATCATGCGAACACAAAAATCATAGAAGACAGAACCAAAACATGTAAGAAAACACAGATAGATCCTAATAAACTAAAGAAAACAGAAAGGGCGGGGACTTAGCTCGCAGGGCCGGTCCCCTGAGCTTCCTATCTCTTTTTTTCTTATTCTCACTCGGACCTCTTCAGACTCTTGGACCTTTTCTTTTATTCCTTTTTTCTTTCATTTTTTTTCTCTTCTGTTTTTCCTTTTAGACTTAAAGACGGAACCTTTTTGAGGTTTGAGTTGTAGAGGGGTGTTTGGGAGAGTAAAGGATGGATTTTGGGGTGGTTTGAGTTTGGGGGTCGCCGGAGTTAGGGTTCCGACGACCTTCTTTTGGATATTCGACGAGTTCTAGAGATATTCGAAGGGTGTGGGTGGTATGGTTGAATAGATCAAGGAAAGGGGGTTCGAATGGCATTGGTTTGGGGACGGTTCTCGTTGTTTAGGTGGTCACCGGCGAGGTTCCGGTGACCGGCGTTTCAGAAGAAAGGGGCTGTTTTTTGTGGTCTTTGGTGAAGGAGAAGATAAGGGAGAAGGCAAAGAAGAGAAGAGAGGGATTTGGGAGCCGGCGACCACCGTGGGAGTGGTGGCCGCCATGGCCGTTGTGAGCACATGATTTTTGCACCGGGTAAATAATTCCAAAAATTAAAATAAATATGTTTTGAGTGCAATTACTTGCTTTGTTTGAAATTAGCTATATTTTGTGTGTTTGAATAAGTAAGAATTAGAAAAAATTAAAAAAATTAGGCTAGTTAATTACTTTGTTTAATTAGTTAGATTTTAAGGAAATTAAAAAATAGCTTAAATAGGAGAAAATAAAGAAAAATAGCAGAAAAATTGCAAAAAATATTAGAAAATTAGAGTAAGTAGTAAATTAGGATTTATAATTTTTCAGAAAAGAAAAGAAAAAAAAATAATATAAAAAGAAAATACATAAAAATCATTAATATCAGAAAATACAAAAATAGGAAGGTTTAATAAGATTGGGCCATTTTGGACTTAAATCAGATGGCCCAAACGCCTCAGCCCAAGCGAACAGATCCGGTTCATTAAATGATAAATAATCGCAGCCGTTCGTGAGGTTAGATCTAACGGCTGGGGAAAAAGGGATGGATTTATTAGTTAATTAAAATAATTGGATTAATCTCAACCGTCCACTGGAAAGGATCAGACGGAAGAGATATTTGGTCTCATTAGTAACAAAACGGTGGCGTTTTAGTAACGCCCATCCTCAGCCATTGATCATCACTGAACGGACGGCTCAGATTATCTAGGATATTCGACCTATATAATGCTTATGTCCGAACGAATTTGGTCATTTCTCTATATGCCAAACCCTAGCCGCCTCTCTCTTCATCTTCATCACCATCGTCTTCATACAGAGAACCCTAGCCGGCCATGGCGGCCACCACTCCCACGGTGGTCGCCGGCTTCCCTTTACCCCTCTTCTCATCTTCTCCTTCTTCTTCATTTCATACCACACCCAAAACCCAGAAAAAACACCCTGTTCTTCAAAGTCCCGGTCACCGGAGTTACACCGGTGACCACCAAAGTATGAAGATCCGCCTCAAACCAATGCCGTTCGAACCCTCTCCACATGATCTATTACCCTACCCCACTGGTTCCCCTTGAATCAACCCCAATCGCTTCGAATATCCCAAAAAGGGTCGTCGGAACCCTAACTCCGGTGACCCCAAATTCAACCCCAATCAAGATCCGTTCTTTACCCTCACCCAAACACCCCTCTTCAAGCTGAAATCCAAAAGGCTTTGCCTTGAAGCCCTAAAACGAAAATCAGAGAAAAATTGGAAGGAAAAGAGTTCTGAAAAAGAATAAAGAGAAAGAAAAGAAAAAGAAATGGTCTGAAAAGAAGTAAAGGAAAAGAAACAAGGAGTCATAGAGAGATCGAGAGAGGGTGAGAAGAGTGAAGAGATAGGAAGCTCAGGGACCGGCCCTGCAAGCTAAGTCCCCCGACCCCTATTTGCTTTCTTTTGTATGCTTTGCTTTGTGTATTTTTGTTTAAGCATGCCTATAAATGTCTACTTTTGATTCTTGCTTCACATGATAGTTTAGAACCTTTCTGTTTACTTTCCTCTGTTGCAAATCATGTCCTATTCCTGTCTGTTTCTCCGTGACCATATCTATCTCTTAATCTGTTCATCTTCTATATCTTTCCGTGTTTCTTTGAACCTGTTAGTACTAGGGTATATGTTTGTTATATCATAATTTCTTTTAGAGTTAAAAGACATGCCTTGATTTGTTGGTTTGCAATATCATGACTAGCCGCCTTCTCTGTTTCTTGGCATAATTAGTTCAATTGTTCTCTTTCATTAGAGTATCCTGTGGCTTGTAGCTTTATGTTGATGTCCCTGTGCTTCTTTGTCTGCTATAGTATTGGGGTTCCTCATCTTGTTGGCTTTCGATATTTCTTCTGTCATTTTGCATGTTATGGTTCTGATACTATGTTTAATTGTTTGTCTCTCATTCTCGCTCAACTCTGTATTAGATCATCTTTTGTTAGCTTGCAATGTCTTGACTGTTTCTCTTTCTGCATCTTTGCATGTTTAGTCTTAGTGAAATTTGGCCATCTCTATTCATCTCTTATATCAGAGTTATCCTGTGTTTAATCTGGGGTTCACTTCTCTGCTTTAGAGATCTTCACATCCTTTGTTTACATTTTGGTTGTCTTATTGGTTAGCTTTTCAATATTACTTATGTTTATTTTAGTGCAAGTCTAGTTTCATGTCATATCACCTCTCAAGTGCTTTTATTTGCTGAATAAGTATGCCAATCTGAGTCTGTTTCTCTTCATGTCACTCTCACATGATAGATTTAGGTTTCTCCTTCACTGTTTCTCCACATCCTTCTTTTCTTCATCTCCATGTTCTTCTTTCCTTCATTCTTATCTTATCTGTCATGCACTTGTCCATGATTTGGTTCTGGTTGATTATGTTCCCATCATTCCATAGTTTATTTCATATCTTTGTGCAAGTTGCTCTGATAATTAGTCTTGAGGCTTCTTAGCTGGCTCATCTTTAGCCTGTTATGTTGAGATCTTGTTATTTGTCATGTTAATCCCATGGTGCTTTGCTCTAAGTTCAAATATCTCATCTTTCTTTGACCTATTGACTGTTAGTTCCTGATTCATATTGAAAGCATGACTAGGATTCTTCACATGTTTGGCTTTAGTCTCATACTTTTCCTGTTTCATTGGGTTATCATGATTCTAGGTTTAGAGTTTGAAATTGGATCCTAATTGTCATCTCTGTTAATCTAGGCTGTGTTGACTGTTTCATGAGAATCTATGCTTATATGTGTTACTGTGCCATGAACCTTAAAAGTTCTAAAGTTCTTCAAATGTCATATGACTTGAGCTAGGAGTGATTAGGTCGGAACTAACATGGATTCATACTTTATCACATGTAGTCTAATAATATGAGTTAATGGACTGAAATTCAACCTTATCAATTGTTTTCTCTGAGTTTGGGTTAATTAATCCATTTTATTTGATCATGTGTGTTTCTGTGTGCAGTACATGTTGGTAATGATTAAGTTTTTTGCTATCTCTTGTTGATTATGAATGTCTGATTAACTGGTCAGACCTTAGGGGAATTGGTTATAGTTGTTAGTGTTAGGTTCCTTGAAAATGGCTAGTTTTGAAATAGGACTAAAACTGAAAATCATAATTAGGCTATAAGTTAAATAATTGGCCTAAGAATGGTCAACCTTGCAAGGGGTTGACCAATTCTATAAGCCCTAACACACAGCTCACTGTTAACAGTGGCTGGTTGTGCAAAAGGGGCTATGTTTGCAAATGCAGACTAGCCCAGGCTCTCTTTAGAGCCCTGAGCATGAAATGGCCAAACCTGCAAATGGTTTTGGGCCCAAATGTTCAGTAATTGGCCTTAATAGCCAAAGCCAAGTCTCAACTTGAGACTGGCTAAGTTTTAAATAGTTTAATCATAACAATAAAACAGGCTATGCCTGCAATTAGCTTGAAATTGAAATAATGTGGTCTTAATTGACTGGAATTAGATTAAAAGTGGCTAGAATTGAAATGGTTTCTTAAAATAGAACTGGCCAGCCCTTAAATACTAATGCCAGGGCTGGCCATTAGTTAAATAGGTGCAAAACAAGCTGAAAATTGACCTAGGTAGGCTAGTAAATCAGCAGTGCCCTTAGGGGCACAATTGGGTATTAAAAAGGTAAAATAGTAACTAGTTAGAACTTAAAAGGGTAATGGAGTCATTCATGCTCCCGATTTCTGCAATTTTGCAGAGATTTAGGGGTATAATGGTCTCCTAAAAATGGGAAATCTGTAAAAATCTCAAACCCCTAAGGTCATACTAGTAAAAGACCCTAAAAGGAATCTTTTAGAACCTTCCAGCACATGCTGGAAGGGTTTTTCATAACTGAAATGGGGCTTAAGTGTAGAATTGATAATTTTAGGAGGGGGAAGTGGGATTAATCCCATACTTCCTCCCCAAGTATTCAGCCCTAAAAATAGCTATAAATATCTCTAAGAAAGGGGCTGAAAAGGGGGGGGAACTTAAGCAATCTGAAATTCATCTTTAGGCTAATTATTGAGAAGAAATAATAGGGAAAAAACATAGCAATTTAACAGTAATCATTTCTGGAAATTCCGGGTGTGGATAGCTTGTGGATTTAATCTGGTTTTCTGGGTTCCTGTTCGATTATCTGCTGGGTTTCTCTCATATTGTTTGCTATGTTGCTGTGTTGCTGTGCCTTTACCACTCTGTTGCATCGCTTTGAGTCTTTGCTGTGCTTACCTGCCTTACCCCCTAGAACTCATTGGTTCTTTTTGCTGAATCAGGTACATTACTCTTACACTTGAAGCTGTAATGCTGGTTTATTGAAATAGAAATGGAGCTTCAGATTCTGATTATGCTGTTGAGTAGTATAGTTTAATTTCATTTTCAACTTGTAGTGAAGTATGTAGTAGTATGAAAACAAAAACAAAAATGATGTAATAGTTAGTATAGTAGTAATAGTGTAGTAATAGTATAGTGTCGATAACTTATCACCTAGTTAATTAGGTAAAAACTCCTAAAACATAAGTTAGTTAACAACGTTTTTTTTAAATCATTAAACCGTTCATTCACATTGACTCTTCGTAAATTGCAATCACCTAGGTAATGGATTTGTACTTAAGCATAAATAAGCTTCGAAAAATAGGTAAAAACATTGGATTGAATTGTTTATAATTGGATTAATAATATTGCAATACACTAAGTCCCAGCAAGATCTTTAGTTTAAGTCGTGTTTAAACCTTTGAATTCACTTAGATATAGATATTCAAATTGCTAATTGGATAAGCAAATTGTTTAACTCACACTCGTGAATGCAGTCTGTTTTAAAATTAAAGTTTAGATCTGAGAATCAGATAAGGTAACAACTGGGTTTGTAATAAGAGATATAGCTCATAATGGAATCAGTAATATAGCAAGACATCTATTATCAATTGTTCATTTTTTTTAGTGTAAATAATTAGCTAATTCACTTTAATTCAGCATGATTTCCTAGATAAGTAGCTATGTTCCAGAACATCTTGTATATAATTGATTAGATCTTCATATAGAACATATTTAGCAATAACAATTTGTTGAGTTCTCATGTACTTAGATAATTGATTTAGGATTCTTGTTTCGTGTAATGGTTTCTTTGGTGATAAATAAAATGCCTTCTGATTCAGTTATATGTCTCTGTTCTGTTATTACTACTGCTATTGGATTTAGGCCCAGTTTACGTTATGGGCCTGAATCATTATACAAAGTTAGCGAAGCCAGCGAGAAGGAGTCAAATAGCCTGGGTTTCGAGTACCCGTACCGTTCGAATGTATGAATGAAAAGAAGACCAGGCCCAATAAACAATAAGAACTCGACGGGCCTGGATTACTATAGTGTTAGTAATACGAATAAGGCAAAAACAATATAGCAAATGTAGTACATGCAAAATAGGATTGAACTTTAATAAATTAAATTGGGACGAGCCTCGCCCGAATAACACCGGGGCCCCCATTTAGTAATAAGATAATAAGGTAGATTCGGGAAAGCTAATAGCGAACTCCATAGCTTCTTCCAAAAGACTTAAAAGCCGATAGACGTTACTTTAGGGCACGATTTAACGTACTTTCCTTTGAACGAGTGTGCACTTTGTGCGACTCAAATCCAAATCTCGGTAAAGCTGAAATACACCAAAAGTCATAGGCGTACTGGTTGCGGTATGACTCGAGGCGTGTTTTCGCGATACCGCAAATTCCTAAAAATGATATTTAACGTAAAAGCACATTATGTTGTTAAAATCTACAATTGAGTCAAACAAAAGTCAAGAACGACAGTGGAGCGACCGTGCTAAAACCACGGAATCCGGGAGTGCCTAACACCTTCTCCCGGTTAACAGAGTTCCTTATCCAGACCTCTGCTTCGCAGACATTTTAAGAGTCAAAATTCCTCGGATTCGGGATTAACCGGTGACTTGGGACACCATTGTCATTCCCAAGTGGCGACTCTGATTAATCTCTAACAAAATCCCGAACCGATTGTCCTTAAATTGGAAAAACTCCTTCCCTTATGTTATTTTATCCGTTTCGGGTAATTGAGCGTCGGGGTATACCCTACAAGTGTATTTATACACCTTACGCATGTTGTATGCGGTAAAAAAGGGAGGTGTGACAGCTCTGGCGACTCTGCTGGGGATCCAACCCTGAATTTCGATTTCAGGGTTTAAGAACTCGAGCTCCTTAGAACCGCCGTTCGCGTTTTTTGTTTGACTTCATTATGTGATTTGAATAACATGCTATGTGCTTTATCGCTTTTTGATATTATGTGAACTGTATATAAAATTGTGCCGAAAATCCTTCTCTCTTCTCCCTCGGGGATGTGCTTACTGGTTGAGACTCCCCTTTCTGTTAAAGTCACCTTAAACTAAGAAAACAGAGGCCGGATAAGTTACAAAGCCGATTGACTCCGCGGGTCACCGGTACGTAGCCCCCTCCTCGATTCGAGTTGTCCGCTCGGGTACACGGTCTAGCAATCCATGAAACCATAAGATTTTGGACATAGGTCTAGGACGATTATTTGCATCATATTCGACTTAGGGGACTCAACACAGGGGTTGGGTCCGTCTAGGACAGGTGACCTGGTATTGAAAAGACCGAGTATGCTATGTGTTGCATTTTATTGTCCTTGATCGTTATGCGGACCGGCTGAAATCCCGAGATTAGAAAAATTGTTGAAAAAGAAAAAGAGAGAGAGGAAAATAATGATTTGTAGAAAATAGGTACATGGAAAAAGAAATTTGAAAAAAATAGGTAGAACACTTTTTGTTGAAATAATTGGTCAAATAATCTGACCGAACTACGCAGGTTTGATTCCCACCATTAGGTGGGATACGTAGGCAACCCTTAAACGGGTCCAACCACACTTATAGAAAAAGACCAAAAAGATTTTCTTTTCAAATAATCGAGGTGATTGCTATTTTTGGAAATGGCCGAATGTTCCGAAAGGACGACGGAAGGCTGTTTTTGCGAAAATGGCCACTTCGAAAATCATTTTCTTTTTCTTTCATTCAAAAATTGAAAACTTGCATTGAAAAAGATTTTTCCTTTTCTAAATAAAATCACCTTAATAAATGTGCAGGACGAGCACGATGATGAATGAACAATTTTCCCTAAATAAAATCCCTTTGGAGCCGAGGTTATGGTGGCAGGACATGGGATCCGATGGTCAAGACTGGGTCAAAAAGTACTTGAAAGGCCTTACGGGTTTACTAGACATGGTTCCTCGAGGTGATGTGGTTAGAGCGTTGGTCACGTTTTGGGATTCGGCACACAACGTATTTCATTTTCCAGATTTTGAACTTACCCCGACCTTGGAGGAGATTGCCTTTTACATTGGGAAAACCGAGGTTCCGTTGAAAGGAAAATACCCGGTATCTCCGAGGACGGTGACAGTACATCGCTTCCTCGACTCTTTGAAAATTGCCCGGAATGTTCATAATGAAGATCTGGCCGACGGGTTTTGTTCTTTAAGCTTCATCTACAATAGGTTTGGACACGTTGGGGGTTTCAATGATCTTACCAACAAGCTATGTTGCAAGTCCAACCGGGCGAAATGGGAAGAACACCGGAGGTTCGCATTTTTGGTGGCATTTCTTGGAGTTGTTGTGTTCCCGAGGAAAGATGGACATATTAATATAAAAGTTGCCGGAGTAGCTACCACACTGATAGTACAAGAAAACTGTACTCTGGCCCCAATGATCGTGGCGGACATCTACCGTGCACTGACTGCGTGCAAAGCAGGGGCCAGCTTCTTCGAAGGGTGTAACTTGATCTTGCAAATCTGGCTAATCGAGCATCTATGTCGCCATCCTTCGTACTCAAGCTATGGTTCGGCCGAACGGACATGTTTGGAAGAGTTCGGTACGAGGACAAAGGAAGTAAAGTTGCCAGAAGGAGTCCAAGGTTGGATTGTGTATCTTCGATCACTAACTGACGGTCAAATCGATTGGACGTATGACTGGTTACCTCTTGACGAGGTGATATACATGCCAACGGAGGGATCGCCGTTTTTGATCATGGGTTTGAAGAGTATACAACCCTATGCCCCATACAGAGCCTTGCGACAGTTGGGTCGGTGTCAGATTATTTCGAGAGATGGGGATCTCAGTGTGCAAGCTATGGAGATTGGTCCGGACGGGCAATTCCCGGAAGCAAAAATCCGGCAAATCTGGAATGAATGCCAAAATTTGAAGATTGATACTTGTGTGCCGAATAGAGCAAAGGGGGAGATATCACCCGGGTACTCCACATGGTACCGACGAGGGGTTGAACACGAACGTCTTTCAAAGAGGCCTCACTTGCAGGACCTAATAGAGCAGTCCGAGGAAAATCTGAAATGGGCGGCCAAGGAAAAGGAATATAAGGCCAAAATCAGTCTGTTGGAAGATAAACTGAGAAATCTTCATTCTGAAAGTGGCTTGCAAGCAGCATCCGATGAAGTAGAAAAGAAACAGCCGAAGAAAGAAAATGATGTGTTGAAGGCTCAAATAGCTCAAATGAAAATTGCATCCCAGACCCCGGTACGTTCAGTCCGAGATGAAAAGTTAATTGAGATTCTCCGGCGGAAAGTAAACGACTATAGCTTTGATTTGGACGTAGCTGAAAAAGAGTTAGTCAAGGCTCGGAAGCAAATGGACAAAGACGCCGAGGAAAGAGCCAAGTTGGTCCGGCAGCTACAAGGCAAGCATGATGTTGAAATAGCTCGGCTTAGAAAGAAAATGATCTCAGCGACAGTCAAGAGTAACAAGATTATCAAAGATCTTGAGGAAGAAAAAGAACACTGCTACACGACTATGGCTAGGTTAGAATTGGAGCTGCAACAAGTGCAAAGGAACAACCAACATACCTTGGATGCTCGCGCTCATCAAATAAGTCGGCTATTGCAAGAAAAAGGGGTCATCAGAGAAAAGATTGTTCGCATCGCCCAATACATCACCCGGAAGACTCAGCTTTGTGAAGATATGTCTCGGAGGACTTTTGTATCCGCAGTGAAGTTTTTTGTACAACAAGTCATGGCCGACCTAGATAGGCTTCAAAGGGGATTAGCATATAGGCCCGCGGCAAGGCCGAACGATGCCTCGCGGGCACTAGGTGCATTAATGTACTCTTAGGTCATGCATCATCTTTTATTTTTTTTCTTTTTAAAACATCACTTGTAATCAATGTTTTGAATTATCAATGAGAAAACAAGTGTTGTTACCAATTCTTTTGTTTTATGTCATTTCCTTTGAATCCGCTAGGCAAATAAATAGGGACGTAATTATGAAAACGACAAGGAAAAAGAGAGAAAAGAAAAAGCAAGAAAAGAAAAAAAAAGAGGAAAAAGCAAGAAAAGAGAAAAAGCAATAGAGAAAAGAAAAGAAAAGAAGAAAAGAAAGAAAGAAAACAAAAGAGCGGAAAAAGAAAAGATGATTGAAGTGAGCAGCGGCCGGGATGATGCATAACGACTCGAGCAAATGTGTTTGTTTTTAAAGTCGTTACATTTTCATGCGCTAACAACTAACGAGTGTTGATGTTTGTGAGTCCAGATCTTTCTAGGCAACTGGCATACTGGCTACCCACCCATACAACACCAGATATAAAAAGATGACAAAGGTTGTATCCCAGGAGATCGAGGCGACCATTGTAGACCCTGCTCACGAAGAAGAGATCGTGGATGTGGCAGGGATGAAAGAAGAAATGTACAAGTTAAGACAGCAGATGGCCGAAATGTACCAGGCTTGGTCAAGAGGTCAACCACTACCAACCTACCCTGCTAACCCTGCATATGTCCCTCCAGCCAATCCTAACCCCGAGCCACCAACAATGAACTCATCCTCCACCTACCCCGATTACCCTCAATACTATGCTTCCACCTCCCAGATACCACCACCTCCAGCCAAGCAAGCGCCACCCCAGATACCACAAGTTGCTCCTGTATATGTGGCACCTCCGCCCGCTGTTATCCACAAATCCTCTAGTGAACCAATATTTCATATCCAGGATCCTCACTACTACCCTCCGGAGCCTACTTTCAGACAACACGAGTCTCACGCTCCGATGATGGAAGCAAGTGCCGGGCAAGAAGAGATGGCTCGGAAAGTAAAAAGTCTTGAGAATGCTTTCCGCAATATGCAAGGACTGGGAGGGCAAGTAAGTGTAGCCTACAAAGACCTGTGTTTGTTCCCTGAGGTGCAGCTTCCCGCGGGATTTAAGTTGCCAAAGTTCGACATGTACAACGGACATGGGGATCCGGTAGCTCATCTAAGAGGATACTGTAGCAAGATGAGAGGCGCGGGAGGTAGAGATGAATTGTTGATGGCGTACTTCAGCCAAAGTTTGAGTGGATCAGCTCTGGAATGGTATACCCGACAAGACCATACAAGATGGTTCGTTTGGGATGACTTAGCGCAAGCTTTCGCTAGTCACTTTCAGTACAATTTGGAGATCATACCCGACAGGTTATCCCTTACCAAGATGGAGAAAAAGCCAGGAGAGAGCTTTAGAGAATACGGTTTTAGATGGAGGGAACAGACCGCTAGAGTGGATCCACCAATGAAAGAAGGAGAGATGGTGGATTGTTTTCTGCAAGCTTTGGAACCAACATACTACGGCCATCTAGTGTCAGCAATTGGAAAGAGTTTTAATGAAGTTGTGAAAATGGGGAGTTTTGTAGAAGAAGGTTTAAAGACAAACAAGATTATGAGTTTTTCGGCTATCAAAGCCACCAATCAAGCTATACAGAGTGGAAACGGAGGAGTGATGGGAAAGAAGAAGAAAGAAGAAGTAGCAGCCATTGAAAGTAGGTCATGGAGTCGCAACCCACATTATAACCCACCAAGACCCTACCGCCAACACTCACCAAGCCCAGCAACTCCATATAATCCACCACCACCATCTTACCCGCCAAACCCCTACAACACACCAAGCCCATATAACCCACTACCACCACCATACCCGCCAACTGTCCCACATTACCACCACCCGCAAGCACAAGCTTACCCACCACCACCACCCCACGTGTGGAGAGCTCAAGCTCCACACAATGTGTACCACACCCAGAACACATACCCAACCCCTAAACCTTACCGAAACCAGAATAGACCCAGGCCGGACGCTGATTGGAGAAACAAAGCAAGAAAAACATTCACTCCTCTCGGAGAATCATATACCAGTCTTTACCACAGGTTGAAAGAGTTGGGGATGTTGAGACCAGTTGCACCAAAAGTTCCAAACCCACCCCCGAAAAATCTTGATTCTTCTGTCAGATGTGAATACTGTTCGGGAACATTGGGCCACGATACTGAGAAGTGTTGGCAATTAAAGAATGCCATTCAAGATCTTATCGATGAGAGGAGAATCGAAGTACAGGCTCCCGAAACCCCAAACATTACCCAGAATCCATTGCCAAATCACCACGAAACGCATATGATAGAATTGGTGCAGGGTGATGGCAATCAAAAACCATCTCAGGCCGTCATGATGATAAAGTCGAGTGACAAGTTAGAGAAGGAAATTGTGAAGGAGGAAGCAATTGTTGAGAAACCAAAGCCAGTAGTGGTGGGAGGTTTAAAGGTGGTAGTTCCAGGTGCAAAGACGATCGTGAAAGGAGCAAGTGCAGAGCCAGTAATCATAAAACCAGTAGTGCAAATGCCGATGGTGAATACAAAGACTGTGCCTTGGAACTATAATAAGGTAACAGTAGTTTACAAGGGAAAAGAGATTTTTGGTGAAATTAATGAAACGCATGGACTCACACGATCTGGAAGGTGTTTTGCTCCAGAGGAACTGAGAAAGATGAAGACGGTGAGAGAAAGTCAATTGAAGAAGCCGGTGTCGGAGGAGGAAGCAGAAGAATTTCTTAAGAAAATGAAGTCACAAGAGTATTCAGTGGTTGAGCAATTAAGAAAGACCCCGGCCCAAATTTCTTTGCTATCTTTGTTGATACATTCAGAAGAGCACCGGAAGGCTCTTATGAAGATTCTAAATGAGGCTCATGTTCCGGAGAAGATTTCAGTGTGTCATTTGGAGAAGATTACCAGCAAAATTTTCGAGTCCAACAGGATTACCTTTTCTGATAGGGAGCTGCCGGTGGAAGGAACCGAACACAATAAAGCATTGTACCTCACAGTAAAGAGTGAAGAGTCAGTCGTGACCAGGGTATTGATTGACAATGGATCGAGCGCGAACATTTGCCCGCTGTCAACTTTAGGGAAGCTGAACATTAGCCCGGACAGAATCCGGAGGAACAGTATCAATGTGAGAGGGTTTGACGGCGGAGGTAAGAACACGTTAGGAGATATTATTTTGGAAGTGACCATCGGTCCCGTTGATTTTACGATGGAGTTCCGGGTGCTCGATATTGTCGTATCATATAACTTGCTGTTAGGTCGACCCTGGATTCATGCGGCCAAAGCGGTACCATCTTCTCTACACCAGATGGTCAAGTTTGAATGGGAACAGCAAGAGATTGTTGTACACGGGGAGGAAAATGCTTGTAATGTGGTAGCACCTTTTGATGATACTAATGGGGATAGAGGTCCTTGGGTCTACCAAGTGACGGATGCTGTTGTGGTGAATAGAGTTGCCGAAGGAGAAAAGTTACCAACCCCGATGATGGCACCAACTGCTGTGATGGTGGCCAGAGAAATGCTGAGAAACGGATTTGCACCGGGGAGGGGATTAGGCAAAACACTGCAGGGAGTCACTCAACCAGCTCAGCTTCCGGAGAATAAAGGTACATTCGGCTTAGGGTTCAAACCCACCTTTGCCGACATCCAAAGAGCCTCTAAAGCCAAGAAGAACTGGACCTTGCCCAAACCCATACCCAAATTATCCGACACCTTCATCAGGCCTGGTACAAAATATCAACCATCTGCTGCAGCAAAGTGCATTGAGACCCAACTTGATGAAGAAATGCTTGGTTTTGAGAAAATGTTTTGGGAGGTGAATACGATTGAAGCAGGGGAAGGCACGAGCAGAATGGACGTGCAATTTGTGGGGCCTGGAATCACATTGAACAATTGGGAAGCTACTCCTTTCCCTATCAGGAAGGAGTCTTGGTAGTTAGCTCAAAATTTCATCATTGCTTTCCCGAAAGTTGTTATTTTTATAGTTTCCCCATTCCCCTCATGAAGAAGAAAATCACCATGTATCCCGAACATTGTTCACTCTTTTATCAATGAAATGCAGTTTTTCCTTTTTCCTTCACTTTTGCCTTATTTTTCTTTATTTTTCCTTTTGTATAGTTTTGCATGTGTTGATTCCAATGCCATGTCATGCGTGAAGGATTCTAGACCCAGCTCCGACAATCACGTTACTATACAAGAAATCGAGGAAGATAGTGAAATAGAATGTGAGGATGAGGAAGCCCTGGAGGAAATAAGTAAGGACATGAAACAATACGAGGAAAAACCCAAACCGAATCTGAGTGATACGGAATCTATAAATTTGGGGAGCGAAGATGATGTCCGAGAAACAAAGATTAGTGTGCATTTGGAGGCACCCCTCAGGGATGAATTGAAAAGGTTGTTACATGAATTTAAGGACATCTTTGCCTGGTCCTATGATGACATGCCCGGGCTTAGCACTGATCTAGTGGTACACAAGTTGCCTATCTACTCAGAATGCCGGCCAGTAAAACAAAAGCCGAGGAAATTCAAAACGGACATTAGCGTGAAGATAAAAGAAGAGGTAAATAAGCAGTTTGAGGCAAAGGTCATAAGAGTTACCAAATACCCCACCTGGTTGGCAAATGTTGTGCCGGTCCCGAAGAAAGATGGCAAAACCAGAGTGTGTGTAGACTATAGAGACCTCAACAAAGCCAGTCCGAAGGATGACTTCCCATTGCCAAACATTCACATATTGATCGATAATTGCGCCAAGCATGAAATCGGTTCGTTTGTGGACTCTTATGCAGGTTATCACCAGATCCTGATGGACGAAGAAGATGCTGAGAAAACTGCCTTCATTACACCTTGGGGAACGTATTGTTACAGAGTAATGCCGTTTGGATTGAAGAATGCCGGGGCAACTTACATGAGGGCAATGACCACAATGTTTCATGATATGATGCATCGAGAAATTGAAGTATATGTGGACGATGTCATCATAAAGTCCAGAAAACAACCTGATCATGTGAGAGATTTGAGGAAGTTTTTCCAAAGACTCGGAGGTACAATCTAAAGCTCAATCCGGCGAAGTGTGCTTTTGGAGTACCTTCAGGGAAAACTACTGGGGTTTATTGTGAGTCGGCGAGGTATTGAACTGGATCCATCAAAGATCAAGGCTATTCAAAGTCTACCTCCGCCGAAGAACAAGAAGGAGGTCATGAGCTTATTAGGAAGGTTGAATTACATTAGTCGGTTCATTGCTCAATTGACATCAACATGCGAGCCGATCTTCAAGTTGTTGAAGAAAGATGCAACAGTGAAATGGACCGACGAATGTCAGGAAGCCTTTGACAAGATCAAAGAATATTTGGCCAATCCTCCGGTGTTAGTACCTCCGGAACCAGGGCGACCTCTGATTTTGTATTTGACCGTGCTGGATAACTCTTTCGGTTGTGTACTGGGTCAACATGATGAGACAAGCAAGAAAGAACAAGCCATCTATTACCTCAGCAAAAAGTTTACATCCTACGAGGTGAAGTATACCCAACTGGAAAGAACTTGTTGTGCATTGATTTGGGTAGCTCGGAAGCTAAAGCATTATTTGTCAGCATATACCACGTACTTGATATCACGACTGGATCCTCTCAAGTATATATTTCAGAAGCCTATGCCTACGGGAAGACTGGCCAAATGGCAGATTCTGCTCACAGAATTCGACATTGTCTATGTAACTCGTACGGCAATGAAGGCACAAGCTATTGCGGACCACTTAGCCGAGAATCCGGTGGATGATGAATATGAACCATTGAAGACATACTTCCCGGATGAAGAGGCAATGCTTGTTGAGGAGATGGAGCAAGAGGAGAGGCCAGGATGGAAAATGTACTTTGACGGAGCTGTCAACAGCAAGGGCGTTGGTATCGGAGCGGTACTCATTTCAAGTACGGGTCAACACTATCCCGTCACAGCTCAGCTTCGATTTTTCTGTACCAACAATATGGCCGAATACGAGGCGTGCATCTTGGGATTAAGGATGGCAATTGACATGGGTATTCAAGAGATTTTGGTCATGGGTGACTCGGATCTCTTGGTACACCAAATTCAAGGGGAATGGGAGACACGAGATTTGAAATTGATACCATATCGGTATTGTTTGCACGAGTTGTCTCAAAGATTCCGGTCTATAGAGTTCAAGCACATCCCAAGAATGCACAATGAGATTGCAGATGCTTTGGCCACGTTGTCCTCTATGTTGCATCATCCGGACAAGACATATATAGATCCACTTCAGATCCAAGTCCGAGATCAGAATGCTTATTGCTTCGCTGTGGAAGAAGAGTCGGATGGAGAGCCGTGGTATCATGATATTAGAGAATACTTGAAAGCCGGCAAATACCCGGAGCAAGCCACTGGAGACCAGAAGAGAGCCATCAGGCGTCTAGCCAATGGATTTTTCCTCAGTGGAGGAGTGGTATACAAAAGAACACCAGATCTGGGTTTATTGCGGTGTGTAGATGCACAACAAGCAAATGAAATCATGATTGAAGTACATGCCGGAGTATGCGGACCCCACATGAGCGGATATGTTTTAGCAAAGAAGATTTTGAGAGCGGGGTACTACTGGCTCACTATGGAGCGTGATTGTATTAGGTATGTAAAGAAATGCCATCAATGCCAGGTACATGGGGATCTGATCCATTCTCCGCCTTACGAGTTGCACACAATGTCAGCACCTTGGCCCTTTGTTGCTTGGGGCATGGATGTCATCGGCCCAATAGATCCAGCCGCTTCTAATGGGCACAGGTTCATTCTAGTTGCAATTGATTATTTCACCAAGTGGGTCGAAGCTAAGACATTCAAGGCAGTGACGAAGAAAGCGGTGGTGGATTTTGTGCACGAGAATATCATATGCCGATTTGGAATCCCCAAGGTGATTATCACAGACAATGGAGCCAATTTAAACAGTCATCTCATGGCGGAAGTTTGTGAAAGGTTTAAGATCACGCACCGCAATTCCACACCCTACAGGCCAAAGGCGAATGGTGCAGTAGAGGCGGCAAAACAAGAATATCAAGAAGATTCTCCGAAAAATGGTGGAGGGATCCAGGCAGTGGCATGAAAAGTTACCCTTTGCTCTCATGGGTTACCGCACGACGGTACGTACTTCTATCGGAACCACACCTTATACACCGGTGTACGGAACGGAGGCTGTTATACCCGCAGAAATAGAAATATCGTCATTGCGAATTATAGCCGAATCTGAGATAGATGACGATGAATGGGTAAAGGCCCGGTTAGAACAGTTGAATTTGATTGATGAGAAGAGATTGGCCGCGGTCTGCCATGGACAGTTGTATCAGCGGAGAATGGCCAGAGCATATAATAAGAAGGTACGACCTCGAAAGTTTGAAGTCGGACAACTGGTATTGAGGCGTATCTTACCACATTGGGCCGAGGCAAAAGGCAAGTTTGCGCCGAATTGGCAGGGACCGTTCGTGGTATCACGGGTGTTGTCCAATGGAGCATTATATTTAACAGATGTTGAAGGAAAGTGCGTAGAGACTGCTATCAATTCGGATGCGGTCAAAAGATACTATGTATGATTCCTTTTCAATTGTATGTTTTGTATTTTGTTGTGATTTTGGAATTGAAATGACGAAGGCATTTTATTCTCTATCCAAACACTTTATCCATTGATAACCCCTTTGAGCCTTAATGAATGAATTCTTTCATATCCCTCTCTCGAAATCGCTCTAGTACAATAAGATCGAAAATGCCAGAATGAAAAATGAATCGAAATTGCCAAAATGAAAAAATGATGAAAAATGAAAAAAATTGAATAAATGAATGAAAAAGAGAAAAAGACAAAGAAATCGGGAAAAAGTCAAAAAGAAATCCATCTAACTTATGAAGTTGGATGAACTACGTCCGACTTGATCCCGAAAGGGTACGTAGGCAGCCTCTCTGAGGTTCAGTCACAATAAAGAAAAAATCCAAAAATTCCCCACATATTGAAACTGGGGCAGAAGTTATGTTTAATAATTCCGAGAGTTGTAAATATTTTTAACCCTCGTTGTAATTTTGAACCTTTATATCTTTCTTTCTTATCCCGTCCAAAAACCACGCTACAGTCCAATGAAAGACCTTCTGATCAATTTTGAAATGATAACAAATACAACGAAGGAGGAGCGAAGCATCGGATAATACCCGTGGTACAGAAAAACAAAATACAAAAAGGAAAAAACGGAAAAAAATAAAAAATGAGAGAGTCTCATCAGTGAAAACCTTAGCCGGCACTGTGAGGCGATTGTGAGGTTGAGAGAAATAAAATGAGAGAGTCTCATCAGTGAAAACCTTAATCGGCACTGCGAGATGATTGTGAGGTTGAGAGAATAAATGAGAGAGTCTTATTGGTGAAAACCTTTCGAGGCACCGTAAGGCGATCGTGAGGATTGCGAGAAAAGAGAAAAGGCAACAAAAAAGAGTATCGGTTTGGGTCAAAGGAAATTCAGAGTCAGAATAATGATTGGAACGAACTGGGTCGGAGTTTAAATACATGGCATGGTCGGCGGAATCAGCCAACAAATACCCAGATAAGTTCCGTCATCTCTCCAAAATACCCTTACCTTTCTTTCATTTTTTCTGCATTTCATTGTTTACCCTTTTGAGAGCTAACTACCAGCTCCTGATAACGGAAGTTGAAACAACACTGGATCAGAAAGGATAGAAGATTGGGGAAAAGGAATAAAGAAGCTTGGCAAACATGGCCAAAGAAAAGAAAACAAAACAAAAATGAAGAAATGAGAAAAATACAAAAAGAGTCTGCAAGGGACAAGAAGTTGAAAGCCATGCAACATGAGAAAGCAAAAACAAAGGAAGCAATAAGAAGTGGGGACGGCAGATGCCAATTGCCAGCAGTTTATATCTAATAAATTTTGTTTCATGCAGGAACAAATTGTCACTAATCACTTTAAAGTGAATGTGACCAATGTGGAAAATTTAAAATACCAAAAAGAGAAAGTCTGCCGAATAAGTGGAGAAATTCACAGGCAAGAGATAAGTTGGTAAAAAGAAAATACCAAAAAGAGGAAGGTAACATCTTTTAAAATCCACTCCCCGGTCCTCAGGCTGAGGGAATACTTTTCTGCATCGCATTGAACGTTTAAATTCTGTTAGGTGCCCTCCTCAGGCTGAGGGGATACTGTTTTGCATCTGCATTTGCACGTTTAAATTCGGTTAGGCGCCCACCTTCTAATACGAGAATATTTTTCTGCATTCGCATTGCACGTTTAAATTCGGTTAGGCGCCCACCTTCTAATACGGGAATATTTTTCTGCATTCGCATTGCACGTTTAAATTCTGTTAGGCCCCCACCTTCTAATACGGGAATATTTTTCTGCATTCGCATTGCACGTTTAAATTCTGTTAGGTGCCCACCTTCAAATACGGGAATATTTTCTGCATCGCATTGCACGTTTAAATTCTGTTAGGCGCCCACCTTCAAATACGGGAATATTTTCTGCATCGCATTGCACGTTTAAATTCTGTTAGGTGCCCACCTTCTAATACGGGAATATTTTCTGCATCGCATTGCACGTTTAAATTCTGTTAGGTGCCCACCTTCTAAGTCTGCCAAATAAGTGGAGAAATTCACAGGCAAGAGATAAGTTGGTAAAAAGAAAATACCAAAAAGAGGAAGGTAACATCTTTTAAAATCCATTCCCCAGTCCTCAGGCTGAGGGGATACTGTTTTGCATCTGCATTTGCACGTTTAATTTCCGTTAGGCGCCCACCTTCAAATACGGGAATACTTTTCTGCATTCGCATTGCACGTTTCAATTCTGTTAGGCGCCCACCTTCAAATACGGGAATATTTTCTGCATCGCATTGCACGTTTAATTTCCGTTAGGCGCCCACCTTCAAATACGGGAATATTTTCTGCATTCGCATTGCACGTTTAATTTCCGTTAGGTGCCCACCTTCTAATACGGGAATATTTTCTACATCGCATTGCACGTTTAATTTCCGTTAGGCGCCCACCTTCAAATACGGGAATATTTTCTCTGCATCGCATTGCACGTTTAAATTTCGTTAGGCGCCCACCTTCTAATACGGGAATATTTTTTCTGCATCGCATTGCACGTTTAAATTCTGTTAGGCGCCCACCTTCAAATACGGGAATACTTTTCTGCATTGCATTGCACGTTTAAATTCTGTTAGGCGCCCACCTTCAAATACGGGAATATTTTCTGCATTCGCATTGCACGTTTAAATTCAGTTAGGTGCCCACCTTCTAATACGGGAATACTTTTCTGCATTCGCATTGCACGTTTAATTTCTATTAGGCGCCCACCTTCTAATACGGGAATATTTTTGCACATCATGGTTTATACAGTTAAAAAGCCCACACTGGGGCAGAAAAAGAAAAAAAAGAGGTAGTTTGTTGTTTTGTTTTAAGCAGGTTCAGCTCGAGATCAAGAAAAACAAGAAAATCAACAAAAAAGAGAGTCATCAAGAAAAACAAGAAAATCAACAAAAAAGAGAGTCATCAAGAAAAAACAAGAAAATCAACAAAAAAGGAAGATTCCGCATCACCGGAAAGGGAAGAAGAGCAAAAGCTAGATTAGGAACAATTGTAATTGTAGGATCATAGCTTAGAATAGCTTCTTCATTTTACATTTCCCCCCCCGGTGTAATAAGGAGTAAGTCGGCAAGTCTCAACAGTGTCAATGCAACAGTGAGTCTGGTAGTTTTAAACTTTCAGACCTTCCCGAACTACACTGACCTGATTCCTGTTTAGCCCAGGATATGTAGGCAACCTCTAAAGCGAGGTGCGGTCAAAAGGTTTTCAAAAATGCTTTTACGGAATGTGCCAATGTGCAAAAATCTCTCATTACTGCTCACTTGTCTTTGCACTGAAACTCTTCGTGTTCCCGAGCAAAGTCGACACTGTGAGCACATGATTTTTGCACCGGGTAAATAATTCCAAAAATTAAAATAAATATGTTTTTGAGTGCAATTACTTGCTTTGTTTGAAATTAGCTATATTTTGTGTGTTTGAATAAGTAAGAATTAGAAAAAATCAAAAAAATTAGGCTAGTTAATTACTTTGTTTAATTAGTTAGATTTTAAGGAAATTAAAAATAGCTTAAATAGGAGAAAATAAAGAAAAATAGCAGAAAAATTGCAAAAATTATTAGAAAATTAGAGTAAGTAGTAAATTAGGATTTATAATTTTTCAGAAAAGAAAAGAAAAAAAATAATATAAAAAGAAAATACATAAAAATCATTAATATCAGAAAATACAAAAATAGGAAGGTTTAATAAGATTGGGCCATTTTGGACTTAAATCAGATGGCCCAAACGCCTCAGCCCAAGCGAACAGATCCGGTTCATTAAATGATAAATAATCGCAGCCGTTCGTGAGGTTAGATCTAACGGCTGGGGAAAAAGGGATGGATTTATTAGTTAATTAAAATAATTGGATTAATCTCAACCGTCCACTGGAAAGGATCAGACGGAAGAGATATTTGGTCTCATTAGTAACAAAACGGTGGCGTTTTAGTAACGCCCATCCTCAGCCATTGATCATCACTGAACGGACGGCTCAGATTATCTAGGATATTCGACCTATATAATGCTTATGTCCGAACGAATTTGGTCATTTCTCTATATGCCAAACCCTAGCCGCCTCTCTCTTCATCTTCATCACCATCGTCTTCATACAGAGAACCCTAGCCGGCCATGGCGGCCACCACTCCCACGGTGGTCGCCGGCTTCCCTTTACCCCTCTTCTCATCTTCTCCTTCTTCTTCATTTCATACCACACCCAAAACCCAGAAAAAAACACCCTGTTCTTCAAAGTCCCGGTCACCGGAGTTACACCGGTGACCACCAAAGTATGAAGATCCGCCTCAAACCAATGCCGTTCGAACCCTCTCCACATGATCTATTACCCTACCCCACTGGTTCCCCTCGAATCAACCCCAATCGCTTCGAATATCCCAAAAAGGGTCGTCGGAACCCTAACTCCGGCGACCCCAAATTCAACCCCAATCAAGATCCGTTCTTTACCCTCACCCAAACACCCCTCTTCAAGCTGAAATCCAAAAGGCTTTGCCTTGAAGCCCTAAAACGAAAATCAGAGAAAAATTGGAAGGAAAAGAGTTCTGAAAAAGAATAAAGAGAAAGAAAAGAAAAAGAAAAGGTTTGAAAAGAAGTAAAGGAAAAGAAACAAGGAGTCAGAGAGAGATCGAGAGAGGGTGAGAAGAGTGAAGAGATAGGAAGCTCAGGGGACCGGCCCTGCAAGCTAAGTCCCCCGACCCCTATTTGCTTTCTTTTGTATGCTTTGCTTTGTGTATTTTTGTTTAAGCATGCCTATAAATGTCTACTTTTGATTCTTGCTTCACATGATAGTTTAGAACCTTTCTGTTTACTTTCCTCTGTTGCAAATCATGTCCTATTCCTGTCTGTTTCTCTGTGACCATATCTATCTCTTAATCTGTTCATCTTCTATATCTTTCCGTGTTTCTTTGAACCTGTTAGTACTAGGGTATATGTTTGTTCTATCATAATTTCTTTTAGAGTTAAAAGACATGCCTTGATTTGTTGGTTTGCAATATCATGACTAGCCGCCTTCTCTGTTTCTTGGCATAATTAGTTCAATTGTTCTCCTTCATTAGAGTATCCTGTGGCTTGTAGCTTTATGTTGATGTCCCTGTGCTTCTTTGTCTGCTATAGTATTGGGGTTCCTCATCTTGTTGGCTTTCGATATTTCTTCTGTCATTTTGCATGTTATGGTTCTGATACTATGTTTAATTGTTTGTCTCTCATTCTCGCTCAGCTCTGTATTAGATCATCTTTTGTTAGCTTGCAATGTCTTGACTGTTTCTCTTTCTGCATCTTTGCATGTTTAGTCTTAGTGAAATTTGGCCATCTCTATTCATCTCTTATATCAGAGTTATCCTGTGTTTAATCTGGGGTTCACTTCTCTGCTTTAGAGATCTTCACATCCTTTGTTTACATTTTGGTTGTCTTATTGGTTAGCTTTTCAATATTACTTATGTTTATTTTAGTGCAAGTCTAGTTTCATGTCATATCACCTCTCAAGTGCTTTTATTTGCTGAATAAGTATGCCAATCTGAGTCTGTTTCTCTTCATGTCACTCTCACATGATAGATTTAGGTTTCTCCTTCACTGTTTCTCCACATCCTTCTTTTCTTCATCTCCATGTTCTTCTTTCCTTCATTTTTATCTTATCTGTCATGCACTTGTCCATGATTTGGTTCTGGTTGATTATGTTCCCATCATTCCATAGTTTATTTCATATCTTTGTGCAAGTTGCTCTGATAATTAGTCTTGAGGCTTCTTAGCTGGCTCATCTTTAGCCTGTTATGTTGAGATCCTGTTATTTGTCATGTTAATCCCATGGTGCTTTGCTCTAAGTTCAAATATCTCATCTTTCTTTGACCTATTGACTGTTAGTTCCTGATTCATATTGAAAGCATGATTAGGATTCTTCACATGTTTGGCTTTAGTCTCATACTTTTCCTGTTTCATTGGGTTATCATAATTCTAGGTTTAGAGTTTGAAATTGGATCCTAATTGTCATCTCTGTTAATCTAGGCTGTGTTGACTGTTTCATGAGAATCTATGCTTATATGTGTAATTGTGCCATGAACCTTAAAAGTTCTAAAGTTCTTCAAATGTCATATGACTTGAGCTAGGAGTGATTAGGTCAGAAACTAACATGGATTCATACTTTATCACATGTAGTCTAATAATATGAGCTAATGGACTGAAATTCAACCTTATCAATTGTTTTCTCTGAGTTTGGGTTAATTAATCCATTTTATTTGATCATGTGTGTTTCTGTGTGCAGTACATGTTGGTAATGATTAAGTTTTTGCTATCTCTTGTTGATTATGAATGTCTGATTAACTGGTCAGACCTTAGGGGAATTGGTTATAGCTGTTAGTGTTAGGTTCCTTGAAAATGGCTAGTTTTGAAATAGGACTAAAACTGAAAATCATAATTAGGCTATAAGTTAAATAATTGGCCTAAGAATGGTCAACCTTGCAAGGGGTTGACCAATTCTATAAGCCCTAACACACAGCTCACTGTTAACAGTGGCTGGTTGTGCAAAAGGGGCTATGTTTGCAAATGCAGACTAGCCCAGGCTCTCTTTAGAGCCCTGAGCATGAAATGGCCAAACCTGCAAATGGTTTTGGGCCCAAATGTTCAGTAATTGGCCTTAATAGCCAAAGCCAAGTCTCAACTTGAGACCGGCTAAGTTTTAAATAGTCTAAACATAATAATAAAGCAGGCTAGTCCTGCAATTAGCTTGAAATTGAAATAATGTGGTCTTAATTGACTGGAATTAGATTAAAAGTGGCTAGAATTGAAATGGTTTCTTAAAATAGAACTGGCCAGCCCTTAAATACTAATGCCAGGGCTGGCCATTAGTTAAATAGGTGCAAAACAAGCTGAAAATTGACCTAGGTAGGCTAGTAAATCAGCAGTGCCCTTAGGGGCATAATTGGGTATTAAAAAGGTAAAATAGTAACTAGTTAGAACTTAAAAGGGTAATGGAGTCATTCATGCTCCTGATTTCTGCAATTTTGCAGAGATTTAGGGGTATAATGGTCTCCTAAAAATGGGAAATCTGTAAAAATCTCAAACCCCTAAGGTCATACTAGTAAAAGGCCCTAAAAGGAATCTTTTAGAACCTTCCAGCACATGCTGGAAGGGTTTTTCATAACTGAAATGGGGCTTAAGTGTAGAATTGATAATTTTAGGAGGGGGAAGTGGGATTAATCCCATACTTCCTCCCCAAGTATTCAGCCCTAAAAATAGCTATAAATATCTCTAAGAAAGGGGCTGAAAAGGGGGTTCCAACTTAAGCAATCTGAAATTCATCTTTAGGCTAATTATTGAGAAGAAATAATAGGGAAAAAACATAGCAATTTAACAGTAATCATTTCTGGAAATTCCGGGTGTGGATAGCTTGTGGATTTAATCTGGTTTTTCTGGGTTCCTGTTCGATTATCTGCTGGGTTTCTCTCATATTGTTTGCTGTGTTGCTGTGTTGCTGTGCCTTTACCACTCTGTTGCATCGCTTTGAGTCTTTGCTGTGCTTACCTGCCTTACCCCCTAGAACTCATTGGTTCTTTTTGCTGAATCAGGTACATTACTCTTACACTTGAAGCTGTAATGCTGGTTTATTGAAATAGAAATGGAGCTTCAGATTCTGATTATGCTGTTGAGTAGTATAGTTTAATTTCATTTTCAACTTGTAGTGAAGTATGTAGTAGTATGAAAACAAAAACAAAAATGATGTAATAGTTAGTATAGTAGTAATAGTGTAGTAATAGTATAGTGTCGATAACTTATCACCTAGTTAATTAGGTAAAAACTCCTAAAACATAAGTTAGTTAACAACGTTTTTTTTAAAATCATTAAACCGTTCATTCACATTGACTCTTCGTAAATTGCAATCACCTAGGTAATGGATTTGTACTTAAGCATAAATAAGCTTCGAAAAATAGGTAAAAACATTGGATTGAATTGTTTATAACTGGATTAATAATATTGCAATACACTAAGTCCCAGCAAGATCTTTAGTTTAAGTCGTGTTTAAACCTTTGAATTCACTTAGATAGAGATATTCAAATTGCTAATTGGATAAGCAAATTGTTTAACTCACACTCGTGAATGCAGTCTGTTTTAAAATTAAAGTTTAGATCTGAGAATCAGATAAGGTAACAACTGGGTTTGTAATAAGAGATATAGCTCATAATGGAATCAGTAATATAGCAAGACATCTATTATCAATTGTTCATTTTTTTTAGTGTAAATAATTAGCTAATTCACTTTAATTCAGCATGATTTCCTAGATAAGTAGCTATGTTCCAGAACATCTTGTATATAATTGATTAGATCTTCATATAGAACATATTTAGCAATAACAATTTGTTGAGTTCTCATGTACTTAGATAATTGATTTAGGATTCTTGTTTCGTGTAATGGTTTCTTTGGTGATAAATAAAATGCCTTCTGATTCAGTTATATGTCTCTGTTCTGTTATTACTACTGCTATTGGATTTAGGCCCAGTTTACGTTATGGGCCTGAATCATTATACAAAGTTAGCGAAGCCAGCGAGAAGAAGTCAAATAGCCTGGGTTTCGAGTACCCGTACCGTTCGAATGTATGAATGAAAAGAAGACCAGGCCCAATAAACAATAAGAACTCGACGGGCCTGGATTACTATAGTGTTAGTAATACGAATAAGGCAAAAACAATATAGCAAATGTAGTACATGCAAAATAGGATTGAACTTTAATAAATTAAATTGGGACGAGCCTCGCCCGAATAACACCGGGGCCCCCATTTAGTAATAAGATAATAAGGTAGATTCGGGAAAGCTAATAGCGAACTCCATAGCTTCTTCCAAAAGACTTAAAAGCCGATAGACGTTACTTTAGGGCACGATTTAACGTACTTTCCTTTGAACGAGTGTGCACTTGGTGCGACTCAAATCCAAATCTCGGTAAAGCTGAAATACACCAAAAGTCATAGGCGTACTGGTTGCGGTATGACTCGAGGCGTGTTTTCGCGATACCGCAAATTCCTAAAAAATGATATTTAACGTAAAAGCACATTATGTTGTTAAAACTTATAATTGAGTCAAACAAAAGTCAAGAACGACAGTGGAGCGACCGTGCTAAAACCACGGAATCCGGGAGTGCCTAACACCTTCTCCCGGGTTAACAGAGTTCCTTATCCGGACCTTTGCTTCGCAGACATTTTAAGAGTCAAAATTCCTCGGATTCGGGATTAACCGGTGACTTGGGACACCATTGTCATTCCCAAGTGGCGACTCTGAGTAATCTCTAACAAAATCCCGAACCGATTGTCCTTAAATTGGAAAAACTCCTTCCCTTATGTTATTTTATCCGTTTCGGGTAATTGAGCGTCGGGGTATACCCTACAAGTGTATTTATACGCTTTTAAGCAGTGTGGGGTAGTAAAAAAGGGAGGTGTGACAGCCGTTGGTCTTGAAGAAGATGAAGATGAAGAAGGAGAGGAGACGATTTTAGGGCGGCTAGGGTTGAGGAGTGTGTAAAAATGAGCGGCCCCCTTCAGACCAAAGCCTTATATAGGCAAGGCGTCTGAGGTAATCCTGGCCGTCCAATTGATGGAGATCAACGGCCAGGAATCAACGTTACTGAAACGACGCCGTTTGGGTTATTAAAGAGACCCAAGGCCTTGATCCTTGGATCAATCAAACGGACGGCTGTGATCAACTAAGTAATTTCGCCTAATTGCCTGAGCCGTTGGATCACCTCTCATGAACGGTCTAGATTGATCGTTACATCTCAATTAACTAGAAAACTCAGGATTGATTCTCAGCCGTTAGATTAAACTTGAGTAACGGCTGGGATCAAATCTATGGAAGGCCTGGACCGGATATTTCCTTGGGCCAATACATCTGGGCCTTTCAATTCCATTCAATTGGCCCAAACTCATTACACACAAACTATTTTTTGTATTTTTACGATTTTATTATTTTTATGCACTTTCTTTTAAACCTTTTTTTTTTATGAAAAATTATAAATCCTAATTTCCTACTTACTCTAATTTTCTAATATTTTTTGCAATTTTTCTGCTATTTTTCTTTATTTTCTCCTATTTAAGCTATTTTTAATTTTCCTTAAAATCTAACCAATTATACTAACAACTAATTTCCTAGCCTATTTTTTTTTATTTTCTTCTAATTTCTACTTATTCGAACTCAAAAGTATAACTAATTCCAAACAAATCAAGTAATTGCACTCAAAAACATTTTATTTTAATTTTGGAATTAAATGCTTAGTGCAAAAATCATGTGCTCACAGCTGCCCCTCTTTGCTCGGGAACACGAAGAGTTTCAGTGCAAAGACAAGTGAGCAGTAATGAGAGATTTTTGCACATCGGCACATTCCGTGAAAGCATTTTTTGAAAACCTTTTGACCGCACCCTGTTTTAGAGGTTGCCTACATATCCTGGGCTAAACAGGAATCGAGTCAGTGTAGTTCGGGAAGGTCTGGCAGTTTAAAACTTCCAGACTCACTGTTGCATTGACACTGTTGAGACCTGCTGACTTACTCCTTATTACACCGGGGGGGGGAATGTAAAATGAAGAAGCTATTCTAAGCTATGATCCTACAATTACAATTGTTCTTAATCTAGCTTTTGCTCTTCTTCCCTTTCCGGTGATGTAGAATCTTCCTTTTTTTTTTGTTGATTTTCTTTGATGCTGACTCTCTTTTTTTTGTTGATTTTTCTTTTCTTGTTGACTCTCTTTTTGTTGATTTTCTTGTTTTTCTTGATCTCGAGCTGAACCTGCTCAAAACAAAACAACAAACTACCTTTTTTTTTTCTTTTTCTGCCCCAATGTGGGCTTTTAACTATATAAACCATGATGTGCAGAAAAATATTCCCGTATTAGAAGGTGGGCACCTAACAGAATTTAAACGTGCAATGCGAATGCAGAAAGTATTCCCGTATTAGAAGGTGGGCACCTAACAAAATTTAAACGTGCAATGCGATGCGGAAAATATTCCCGTATTAGAAGGTGGGCGCCTAACAGAATTTAAACGTGCAATGCGATGCAGAAAATATTCCCGTATTAGAAGGTGAGCACCTAACCGAATTTAAACGTGCAATGCGATGCAGAAAATATTCCCGTATTAGAAGGTGGGCACCTAACGTAATTTAAACGTGCAATGCAAACGCAGAAAAATATTCCCGTATTAGAAGGTGGGCACCTAACAGAAATTAAACGTGCAATGTGATACAGAAAATATTCCCGTATTAGAAGGTGGGCACCTAACAGAAATTAAACGTGCAATGTGTGCAGGAAAGTATTCCCGTATTTGAAGGTGGGCGCCTAACAGAAATTAAACGTGCGATGCGAATGCAGAAAAATATTCCTGTATTAGAAGGTGGGCACCTAACAGAAATTAAACGTGCAATGCGAATGCGGAAAAATATTCCCGTATTAGAAGGTGGGCACCTAACAGAATTTAAACGTGCAATGTGAATGCAGAAAATATTCCCGTATTAGAAGGTGGGCACCTAACAGAATTTAAACGTGCAATGCGATGCAAAAAAATATTCCCGTATTAGAAGGTGGGCACCTAACAGAAATTAAACGTGCAATGCGAATGCAGAAAAGTATTCCCGTATTTGAAGGTGGGCACCTAACGTAAATTAAACGTGCAATGCAAAATGCAGAAAAGTATTCCCGTATTAGATGGTGGGCACCTAACAGAAATTAAATTGCCATTCCATTCTTCGGGCGGGCACCCCGACTTCAACAACAATTTAAAACTTCCTCTTTTGGTATTTTAAATTTTCCACATTGGTCACATTCACTTTAAAGTGATTAGTGACAATTTGTTCTTGCATGAAACAAAATTTATTAGATATAAACTGCTGGCAACTGGCATCTGTCGTCCCCACTTCTTATTGCTTCCTTTGTTTTTGCTTTCTCATGTTGCATGTCTTTCGACTTCTTGTCCCTTGCAGACTCTTTTTTTTGTATTTTTCTCATTTCTCCATTTTTGTTTTGTTTTCTTTTTCTTTGGCCATGTTTGCCAAGCTTCTTTATTCCCTTCCCCAATCTTCTATCCTTTCTGATCCAGTGTTGTTTCAACTTCCGTTATCAGGAGCCGGTAGTTAGCTCTCAAAAGGTAAACAATGAAATGCAGAAAATGAAAGAAAAGTAAGGGTGTTTTGGAGAGATGACAGAACTTATCTGGGTATTTGCTGGCTGATTCCGCTGACCATGCCATGTATTTAAACTCTGACCCAGTTCGTTCCAATCGTTATTCAGACTTCGAATTGCCTTTGACCCAAACCGATACTCTTTTTTGTTGCCTTTTCTCTTTTCCTGATAGTCCTCACGATCGCCCTAAGGTGCCTCGAAAGGTTTTCACCAATAGAACTCTCTCATTTATTCTCTCAACCTCACAATCATCTCGCAGTGCCGATTAAGGTTTTCACTGATGAGACTCTCTCATTTTATTTCTCTCAACCTTACAATCGCCTCACAGTGCCGATTAAGGTTTTCACTAATGAGACTCTCTCATTTTATTTCTCTCAACCTTACAATCGCCTCACAGTGCCGGCTAAGGTTTTCACTGATGAGACTCTCATTTTTTTTATTTTTTCCATTTTTCCTTTTTGTATTTTGTTTTCTGTACCACGGGTATTATCCGATGCTTCGCTCCTCCTTCGTTGTATTTGTTATCATTTCAAAATTGATCAGAAGGTCTTTCTTTGGACTGTAACGTGGCTTTTGGGTGGGTTAAGAAAGAAAGATATAAGGCTCAAAATTTCAACGAGGGTTAAAAATATTTACAACTCTCGGAATTATTAAACATAACTTCTGCCCCAGTTTCAATATGTGGGGAATTTTTGGATTTTTTCCTTTGTTGTGACTGAACCTCAGAGAGGCTGCCTACGTACCCTTTCGGGATCAAGTCAGACGTAGTTCATCCAACTTCATTAGTTAGATGGATTTCTTTTGACTTTTTCCCGATTTTTGTCTTTTTCTCTTTTTTTTTCATTTTTTTTTCATCATTTTTCATTTTCATTTTTTTTTTCATTTTTCCATCATTTCATTTTTCATTCTGGCAATTTCGATCTTATTGCACTAGAGCGATTCCGAGAGAGGGATATGAAAGAATTCATTCATTAAGGCTCAAAGGGGTTATCAATGGATAAAATGTTTGGATAGAGAATAAAATGCCTTCGTCATTTCAATTCCAAAATCACAACAAAATACAAAACATATAATTGAAAAGGAATCATACATAGTATCTTTTGATCGCATCTGAATTGATAGCAGTCTCTACGCACCTTCCTTCAACATCTGTTAAATATAATGCCCCATTGGACAACACCCGTGATACCACGAACGGTCCCTGCCAATTTGGCGCAAACTTGCCTTTTGCCTCTGCCCAATGTGGTAAGATACGCCTCAAAACAAGCTGTCCGACTTCAAACTTTCGAGGTCGTACCTTCTTATTATATGCTCTGGCCATTCTTCGTAGATACAATTGCCCATGACAAACTGCGGCCAACCTTTTCTCATCAATCAAATTCAACTGTTCTAACCGGGCCTTTACCCATTCATCGTCATCTATTTCAGATTCGGCTATAATTCGCAATGACGGTATTTCTATTTCTACGGGTATAACAGCCTCCGTTCGGTACACCAGTGTATAAGGTGTGGTTCCGATAGAAGTACGTACCGTCGTGCGGTAACCCATGAGAGCAAAGGGTAACTTTTCATGCCACTGTCTGGATCCCTCCACCATTTTTCGGAGAATCTTCTTGATATTCTTGTTAGCCGCTTCTACTGCTCCATTCGCCTTTGGCCTGTAAGGTGTGGAATTGCGGTGCGTGATCTTAAACCTTTCACAAACTTCCGCCATGAGATGACTGTTCAAATTGGCTCCATTGTCTATGATAATCACCTTGGGGATTCCAAATCGGCATATAATATTCTCGTGCACAAAATCCACCACCGCTTTCTTCGTCACCGCCTTGAATGTCTTAGCTTCAACCCACTTGGTGAAATAATCAATTGCAACTAGAATGAACATGTTCCCATTAGAAGCGGCCGGATCTATTGGGCCGATGACATCCATGCCCCAAGCAACAAAGGGCCAAGGTGCTGACATTGTGTGCAACTCATAAGGCGGGGAGTGGATCAGATCCCCATGTACCTGGCATTGATGGCATTTCTTTACATACCTGATACAATCACGCTCCATAGTGAGCCAGTAGTACCCCGCTCTCAAAATTTTCTTTGCTAAAACATATCCGCTCATATGGGGCCCGCATACTCCAGTATGTACTTCAATCATGATTTCATCTGCTTGTTGTGCATCTACACACCGCAATAAACCCAGATCTGGTGTTCTTTTGTATACCACTCCTCCACTGAGGAAAAATCCATTGGCTAGACGCCCGATGGCTCTCTTCTGGTCTCCAGTGGCTTGCTCCGGGTATTTGCCAGCTTTCAAGTATTCTCTAATATCATGATACCACGGCTCTCCATCCGACTCTTCTTCCACAGCGAAGCAATAAGCATTCTGATCTCGGACTTGGATCTGGAGTGGATCTATATATGTCTTGTCCGGATGATGCAACATAGAGGACAATGTGGCCAAAGCATCCGCAATCTCATTGTGCATTCTTGGGATGTGCTTGAACTCTATAGACCGGAATCTTTGAGACAACTCGTGCAAACAATACCGATATGGTATCAATTTCAAATCTCGTGTCTCCCATTCCCCTTGAATTTGGTGTACCAAGAGATCCGAGTCACCCATGACCAAAATCTCTTGAATACCCATGTCAATTGCCATCCTTAATCCCAAGATGCACGCCTCATATTCGGCCATATTGTTGGTACAGAAAAATCGAAGCTGAGCTGTGACGGGATAGTGTTGACCCGTACTTGAAATGAGTACCGCTCCGATACCAACGCCCCTGCTGTTGACGGCTCCGTCAAAGTACATTTTCCATCCCGGTCTCTCATCTTGCTCCATCTCCTCGACAAGCATTGCCTCTTCATCCGGGAAGTACGTCTTTCAATGGTTCATATTCATCATCCACCGGATTCTCGGCTAAGTGGTCCGCAATAGCTTGTGCCTTCATTGCCGTACGAGTTACATAGACAATGTCAAATTCTGTGAGCAGAATCTGCCATTTGGCCAATCTTCCCGTAGGCATAGGCTTCTGAAATATATACTTCAGAGGATCCAATCGTGATATCAAGTACGTGGTGTATGCTGACAAATAATGCTTTAGCTTCTGAGCTACCCAAATCAATGCACAACAAGTTCTTTCCAGTTGGGTATACTTCACCTCGTAGGATGTAAACTTTTTGCTGAGGTAGTAGATGGCTTGTTCTTTCTTGCCTGTCTCATCATGTTGACCCAGCACACAACCGAAAGAGTTATCTAGCACCGTCAGATACAAAATCAAAGGTCGCCCTGGTTCTGGAGGTACTAACACCGGAGGATTGGCCAAATATTCCTTGATCTTGTCAAAGGCTTCCTGACACTCGTCGGTCCATTTCACTGCCGCATCTTTCTTCAACAACTTGAATATCGGCTCACACGTTGATGTCAATTGAGCAATGAATCGACTAATGTAATTCAACCTTCCTAGTAAGCTCATGACCTCCTTCTTGTTTTTCGGCGGAGGTAGACTTTGAATAGCCTTGATCTTTGACGGATCCAGTTCAATACCTCGCCGACTCACAATAAACCCCAGTAATTTCCCTGAAGGTACTCCAAAGGCACACTTCGCCGGATTGAGCTTTAGATTGTACCTCCGGAGTCTTTGGAAAAACTTCCTCAAATCTCTCACATGATCGGGTTGTTTTCTGGACTTTATGATGACATCGTCCACATATACTTCAATTTCTCGATGCATCATATCGTGAAACATTGTGGTCATTGCCCTCATGTAAGTTGCCCCGGCATTCTTCAATCCAAACGGCATTACTCTGTAACAGTATGTTCCCCAAGGTGTAATGAAGGCAGTTTTCTCAGCATCTTCTTCGTCCATAAGGATCTGGTGATATCCAGCATAACAGTCCACAAACGAACCGATATCATGCTTGGCGCAATTGTCGATCAATATGTGAATGTTTGGCAATGGGAAGTCATCCTTCGGACTGGCTTTGTTGAGGTCTCTATAGTCTACACACACTCTGGTTTTGCCATCTTTCTTCGGGACCGGCACAACATTTGCCAACCAGGTGGGGTATTTGGTAACTCTTATGACCTTTGCCTCAAACTGCTTATTCACCTCTTCTTTTATCTTCACGCTAATGTCCGTTTTGAATTTCCTCAGCTTTTGTTTTACCGGCCGGCATTCAGAGTAGATAGGCAACTTGTGTACCACTAGATCTGTGCTAAGCCCGGGCATGTCATCATAGGACCAGGCAAAGATGTCCTTAAATTCATGTAACAACCTTATCAATTCATCCCCGAGGGGTGCCTCCAAATGCACACTAATCTTTGTTTCTCGGACATCATCTTCACTCCCCAAGTTTACAGATTCTGTATCACTCAGATTCGGCTTGGGTTTTTCCTCGTATTGTTTCATGTCCTTACTTATTTCCTCCAGGGCTTCCTCATCCTCACATTCTATTTCACTATCTTCCTCGATTTCTTGTATAGTAACGTGATTGTCGGAACTGGGTCTAGAATCCTTCACGCATGACATGGCATTGGAATCAACACATGCCAAAACTGTACAAAAGGAAAAATAAAGAAAAATAAGGCAAAAGTGAAGAAAAAGGGAAACTGCATTTCATTAATAAAAGAGTGAACAATGTTCGGGATACATGGTGATTTTGTTTTCATGAGGGGAATGGGAAAACTATAAAAATAACAACTTTCGAGAAAGCAATGATGAAAATTTTTGAGCTAACTACCAAGACTCCTTCCTGATAGGGAAAGGAGTAGCTTCCCAATTGTTCAACATGATCCCAGGTCCCACAAATTGCACGTCCATTTTGCTCGTGCCTTCCCCTGCTTCAATCGTATTCACCTCCCAAAACATCTTCTCAAATCCCAGCATTTCTTCATCAAGTTGGGTCTCAATGCACTTTGTCGCAGCAGATGGTTGATATTTTGTACCAGGCCTGATGAAGGTGTCGGATAATTTGGGTATGGGTTTGGGCAAGGTCCAGTTCTTTTTGGCTTTTGAGGCTCTTTGGATGTCGGCAAAGGTGGGTTTGAACCCTAAGCCGAATGTACCTTTGTTTTCCGGAAGCTGAACTGGTTGAATGACTCCTTGCAATGTTCTGCCTAATCCCCTCCCCGGTGCAAATCCGTTTCTTAGCATTTCTCTGGCCACCATCACAGCAGTTGGTGCCATCATAGGGGTTGGCAACTTTTCCCCTTCAACAATTCTGTTCACTACTATAGCATCCGTCACTTGGTAGACCCAAGGACCTCTATCCCCATCAGTATCATCAAAAGGTGCTACCACATTACAAGCATTTTCCTCCCCGTGTACGACAATCTCTTGTTGTTCCCACTCAAACTTGACCATCTGGTGTAGAGAAGATGGTACTGCCTTGGCCGCATGAATCCAGGGTCGGCCTAACAACAAGTTATACGACACGGCAATGTCGAGCACCTGGAACTCCATAGTAAAATCAACGGGACCGATGGTCACTTCCAAAATAATATCTCCCAATGTGTTTTTACCTCCGCCGTCAAACCCTCTCACATTGATACTGTTCCTCCGGATTCTGTCCGGGCTAATGTTCAGCTTCCCTAAAGTTGACAGCGGGCAAATGTTCGCGCTCGATCCATTGTCAATCAATACCCTGGTCACGACTGACTCTTCACTCTTTACTGTGAGGTACAATGCTTTATTGTGTTCAGTTCCTTCCACCGGCAGCTCCCTATCCGAGAAGGTGATCCTATTAGACTCGAAAATTTTGCTGGTAATCTTCTCCAAGTGACACACTGAAATCTTCTCCGGCACATGAGCCTCATTTAGAATCTTCATAAGAGCCTTCCGGTGCTCTTCCGAATGTATCAACAAAGATAGCAAAGAAATTTAGGCCGGGGTCTTTCTTAACTGCTCAACCACTGAGTACTCTTGTGACTTCATTTTCTTAAGAAATTCTTCTGCTTCCTCCTCCGACACCGGCTTCTTCAATTGACTTTCTTTTACCGTCTTCATCTTTCTCAGTTCCTCTGGAGCAAAACACCTTCCTGACCGAGTGAGTCCATGCGTTTCATTAATTTCACCAGAAATCTCTTTTCCCTTGTAAACTACTGCTACCTTGTTATAGTTCCAAGGTACAGTCTTTGTACTCACCACTGGCATTTGCACTACTAGTTTTATGATTATTGGCTCTGCACTTGCGCCTTTCACAGTCACGATCGTCTTTGCGCCTGGCACTACCACTTTTAAACCTCCCACCACTACTGGCTTTGGTTTCTCAACAATCGCTTTCTCCTTCACAACTTCCCTTTCTAATTTGCCACTCGACTTTATCATCATCACGGCTTGAGATGGTTTTTGACTGCCATCACCCTGCACCAATTCTATCATATGTGTTTCGTGGTGATTTGGCAGCGGATTCTGGGTAATGTTTGGGGCTTCGGGAGCCTGTACTTCAATTCTCCTCTCATCAATGAGATCTTGAATAGCATTCTTCAATTGCCAACACTTTTCAGTATCGTGGCCCAATGTTCCCGAACAGTATTCACATCTGACAGAAGAATCAAGATTTTTCGGGGGTGGGTTTGGAACTTTTGGTGCAACCGGTCTTAACATCCCCAACTCTTTCAACCTATGATAAAGGCTGGTATATGATTCTCCGAGAGGGGTGAATGTTTTTCTTGCTTTGTTTCTCCAATCAGCGTCCGGCCTGGGTCTATTTTGGTTTCGGTAAGGTTTAGAGGTTGGATAGGTGTTCTGGGTGTGGTATACATTGTGTGGAGCTTGAGCTCTCCACACATGGGGTGGTGGTGGTGGGTAGGCTTGGGCTTGTGGGTGGTGGTAATGTGGGACAGTTGGTGGGTACGGTGGTGGTGGTGGGTTATATGGGCTTGGTGTGTTGTACGGGTTTGGCGGGTAAGATGGTGGTGGTGGATTATATGGAGTTGACGGGGCTTGGTGGGTGTTGGCGGTAGGGTCTTGGTGGGTTATAATGTGGGTTGCGACTCCATGGCCTACTTACTACGGTTGCTACTTCTTCCTTCTTCTTCTTTCCCATCACTCCCCCGTTTCCACTCTGTATAGCTTGATTGGTGGCCTTGATAGCCGAAAAACTCATAATTTTGTTTGTCTTCAAACCTTCCTCTACAAAACTCCCCATTTTCACAACTTCATTAAAACTCTTTCCAATTGCCGACACTAGATGGTCGTAGTATGTTGGCTCTAGAGCCTGTAGAAAACAATCCACCATCTCCCCTTCTTTCATGGGTGGATCCACTCTAGCGGCCTGTTCCCTCCATCTAAAACCGTATTCCCTAAAGCTTTCTCCTGGCTTCTTCTCCATCTTAGTAAGGGATAACCTGTCGGGTATGATCTCCAAATTGTACTGAAAGTGACTAGCGAAAGCTTGTGCTAAGTCATCCCAGACGAACCACCTTGTATGGTCCTGTCGGGTGTACCATTCCAGAGCTGATCCACTCAAACTTTGGCCGAAGTACGCCATCAACAATTCATCTCTACCTCCCGCGCCTCTCATCTTGCTACAGTATCCTCTGAGATGAGCTACCGGATCCCCGTGTCCGCTATACATGTCGAACTTTGGCAACTTGAATCCCACGGGAAGTTGCACCTCAGGGAACAAACACAGGTCTTTGTAGGCTACACTTACTTGCCCTCCCAGTCCTTGCATATTACGGAAAGCATTCTCAAGACTTTTCACTTTCCGAGCCATCTCTTCCTGCCCGGCACTTGCTTCCATCATCGGAGCACGAGACTCGTGTTGTCTGAAAGTCGGCTCCGGAGGGTAGTAGTGAGGATCCTGGATATGAAACATCGGTTCACTAGAGGATTTGTGGATAACAGCGGGCGGAGGTGCCACATACACAGGAGCAACTTGTGGTATCTGAGGTGGTGCTTGCTTGGCTGGAGGTGGTGGTATCTGGGAGGTGGAAGCATAGTAGTGAGGGTAGTCGGGGTAGGTGGAGGACGAGTTCATTGTTGGTGGCTCGGGGTTAGGATTGGCTGGAGGGACATATGCAGGGTTAGCAGGGTAGGCTGGTAGTGGTTGACCTCTAGACCAAGCCTGGTACATTTCGGCCATCTGCTGTCTCAGCTTGTACATTTCTTCCTTCATCCCTGCCACATCCACGATCTCTTCTTCGTGAGCAGGGTCCACAATAGTTGCCTCGATTTCCTGGGACACAGCCTTTGTCATCTTTTCGTATCTGGTGTTGTATGGGTGGGTAGCCAGAATGCCAGTTGCCTAGAAAATCTGGACTCACAAGCATCAACACTCGTTAGTTGTTAGCGCATGAATAAGGTGCAACGACTTTAAAAACAAACACATTTGCTCGAGTCGTTATGCATCATCCCGGCCGCTGCTCACTTGGTCCAATCACCTTTCTCTTTTTCCGCTCTTTTGTTTTCTTTCTTTTTCTTTCTATCTTTTCTTCTTTTCTTTTCTTTTCTCTTTTTCTTTTTCTTTTCTTTTGCTTTTTCTCTTTTCTTGCTTTTTTTTTTTCTTTTCTTGCTTTTTCTTTTCTCTCTTTTTCCTTGTCGTTTTCATAATTACGTTCCTATTTATTTGCCTAGCGGATTTAAAGGAAATGACATAAAGCAAAAGAATTGGTAACAACACTTGTTTTCTCATTGATAATTCAAAACATTGATTACAAAGTGATGTTTTAAAAAGATGATGCATGACCTAAGAGTACATTAATGCACCTAGTGCCCGCGAGGCATCGTTCGGCCTTGCCGCGGGCCTATATGCTAATTCCCTTTGAAGCCTATCTAGGTCGGCCATGACTTGTTGTACAAAAAACTTCACCGCAGATACAAAAGTCCTCCGAGACATATCTTCACAAAGCTGAGTCTTCCGGGTGATGTATTGGGCGATGCGAACAATCTTTTCTCTGATGACCCCTTTTTCTTGCAATAACCGGCTTATTTGTTGAGTGCGAGCATCCAAGGTATGTTGGTTGTCCTTTTGCACTTGTTGCAGCTCCAATTCTAATCTAGCCATAGTCGTGTAGCAGTGCTCTCTTTCTTCTTCAAGATCTTTGATAATCTTGTTACTCTTGACCGTGGCTGAAATTATTTTCTTTCTAAGCTGAGCTACTTCAACATCGTGCTTGTCTTGTAGCTGCCGAACCAACTTGGCTCTTTCATCGGCGTCTCTGTCCATTTGCTTCCGAGCTTTGACTAACTCTCTTTCGGCTATGTCCAAATCAAAGCTATAGTCATTTACTTTCCGCCGGAGAATCTCAATTAACTTTTCATCTCGGGCTGAACGAACCTGGGGTCTCGGATGCAATTTTCATTTGAGCTATTTGAGCCTTCAACATATCATTTTCTTTTTTCAGTTGTTTCTTGTCCACTTCATCGGATGCTGCTTGCAAGCCACTTTCGAAATGAAGATTTCTCAGTTTATCTTCCAACAGACTGATTTTGGCCTTGTATTCTTTTTCCTTGGCCACCCATTTCTGATTTTCCTCGGATTGCTCTATCAGGTCTTGCAAGTGAGGCCTCTTTGAAAGACGTTCGTGTTCAACCCCTCGTCGGTACCATGTGGAGTATCCAGGTGATATCTCCCCCTTTGCCCTATTCGGAACACAAGTATCAATCTTCAAATTTTGGCACTTATTCCAGATTTGCCGGATTTTTGCTTCCGAGAATTGCCCGTCCGGACCGATCTCCACAGCTTGCACACTGAGATCCCCATCTCTCGGAATAATCTGGCACCGACCCAACTGTCGCAAGGCTCTGTATGGGGCATAAGGTTGTATACTCTTCAAACCCATGATCAAAAATGGCGATCCCTCCGTTGGCATGTATATTACCTCGTCAAGAGGTAACCAGTCATACGTCCAATCAATTTGACCGTCAGTTAGTGATCGAAGATACACAATCCAACCTTGGACTCCTTCCAGCAATTTTACTTCCTTTGTCCTCGCATTGAACTCTTCCAAACATGTCCGTTCGGTCGAACCATAGCTTGAGTACGAAGGATGGTGACATAGATGCTCGATTAGCCAGATTTGCAAAATCAAGTTACACCCTTCGAAGAAGCTAGCCCCTGCTTTGCACGCAGTCAGAGCACGGTAGATGTCCGCCACAATCATTGGGGCCAGAGTACAGTTATCTTGTACTATCAGTGTGGTAGCTACTCCGGCAACTTTTATATTGATATGTCCATCTTTCCTCGGGAATACAACAACTCCGAGAAATGCCACCAAAAATGCGAACCTCCGGTGTTCTTTCCATTTCGCTCGGTTGGACTTACAGCATAATTTGTTGGTAAGATCATTGAAACCTCCAACGTGTCCAAACCTATTGTAAATGAAGCTTAAAGAACAAAACCCGTCGGCCGGATCTTCATTATGAACATTCCGGGCAATTTTCAAAGAGTCGAGGAAGCGATGTACTGTCACCGTCCTCGGAGATACCGGGTATTTTCCTTTCAGCGGGACCTCAGTCTTCCCAATGTAAAAGGCAATCTCCTCCAAAGTTGGGGTAAGTTCAAAATCCTGGGAAATGAAATACGTTGTGTGCCGAATCCCAAAACGTGACCAACGCTCGAACCACATCACCTCGAGGAACCATGTCTAGTAACCCCGTAAGGCCTTTTAAGTACTTTTTGACCCAGTCTTGACCATCGGATCCCATGTCCTGCCACCATAATCTCAGCTCCAAAGGGATTTTATTTAGGGAAAAGTGTTCATTCATCATCGTGCTCGTCCTGCACATTTATTAAGGTGATTTTATTTAGAAGAAAGAAAAAATCTTTTTCAATGCAAGTTTTCAATTTTTGAAGGAAAGAAAAGAAAATGGCTTTCGAAGTGGCCATTTTTGCAAAAACAACCTTCCGTCGTCCTTTCGGAACATTCGGCAATTTCCAAAAATAGCAATCACCTCGATTATTTGAAAACAAAATCTTTTTTGGTCTTTTTCTAAAAGTGTGGTTGGACCCGTTTAAGGGTTGCCTACGTATCCCACCTAATGGCGAGAATCAAACCTGCGTAGTTCGGTCAGAGTAGTTCGGTCAGATTATTTGACCAATTATTTCAAAAAAAGTTCCACCTATTTTTTCCAAATTTTCAAATTTTCCATGTACCTATTTTCTATAAATCATTATTTTCTCTCTCTTTTTTTCCTTTTTCAACAATTTTTCCAATCTCGGGATTTCCGCCGGTCCGCATAACGGTCAAGGACAATAAAATGCAACACGTAGCATGCTCGGTCTTTTCAATACCGGGTCACCTGTCCTAGACGGACCCAACCCCTGTGTTGAGTCCCCTAAGTCAAATATGATGCAAATAATCGCCCTAGACCTATGTTCAAAATCTTATGGTTTCATGGATTGCTAGACCGTGTACCCGAGCGGACAACTCGAATCGAGGAGGGGCTACGTACCGGTGACCCGCGGAGTCAATCGGCTTTGTAACTTATCCGGCCTCTGTTTTCTTAATTTAAGGTGACTTTAACAGAAAGGGGAGTCTCAACCAGTAAGCACATCCCCGGGGGAGAAGAGAGAAGGGTTTTCGGCACAGTTTTATATATACAGTTCACATAATATCAAAAGCGATAAAGCACATAGCATGTTATTCAAATCATATAATGCAGTCAAACAAAAACGCGAACGGCAGTTCTAAGGAGCTCGAGTTCTTAAACCCTGAAATCGAAATTCAGGGTTGGTTCCCCAGCGGAGTCGCCAGAGCTGTCACACCTCCCTTTTTACCACCCCAACACACTTAAAAGCGTATAAATACACTTGTGGGATATACCCCGACGCTCAATTACCCGAAACGGATGAAATAGCGTAAGGGAAGGAGTTTTTCCAATTAAAGGACAATCGGTTCGGGATTTTATTAGAGATTAATCAGAGTCGCCACTTGGGAATGACAATGGTGTCCCAAGTCACCGGTTAATCCCGAATCCGAGGAATTTTGACTCTTATAAATGTCCGCGAAGCAGAGATCCGGATAAGGAACTCTGTTAACCCGGGAGAAGGTGTTAGGCACTCCCGGATTCCGTGGTTTTAGCACGGTCGCTCCACTGTAGTTCTTGACTTTTGTTTGACTCAATTAGGTTTTAACGATATAATGTGCTTTATGTTAAATATTATTTTTTAAGAATTTGCGGTATCGCGAAAACACGCCTCGAGTCATACCGCAACCAGTACGCCTATGACTTTTGGTGTATTTCAGCTTTTACCGAGATTTGGATTTGAGTCGCACCAAGTGCACACTCGTTCATAGGAAGGTATATTAAAATCGTGCCTTAAGACAGTCTATATCGGCTTTTAACTTTGGGAGAGGTTATGGAATTCGCTAATAGCCTCTCCGATTCTACTATGTCATCTTATTACTAAATGGGGGCCCCGTTGTTATTCGGGCGAGGCTCGTCCCAATTTAATTTATTAAAGTCCAATCCTATTTTGCGTGTACTACATTTGCTATATTGTTTTTGCCTTAGCCGATTTTGTATCATTAAATACTCCAGGCCCGTCGAATTCATGTTATTGATTGGGCCTAGTCTCCTCTTCTGCTTTCCTTGCCGAGTTTTCAATCTGCCCAAGCCTTAAAGGCCCAAGCCATTACCGGATTTCCATTTTTGCCAAGCTAGTCGATTCTATATTATATTTCGGGCCCAAAATGAGAGTTAGGCCCAAATTAGGCGAAAATACTAAAGACAACATAAACCATGGACTCATAATAATCGAACATAGAAGAACAAAATTTAACTACTCTTTTATTAATCAAAAGGCAAAATAACTGTACAAAAATATCAATATTAATCCTAGATTACAACTAATGCATATATGAATGAACTGTTGCCATCCTTTTTTGTTTTCTGCTAGTATTCTATAACAGTTTTGAAGTTAATAAGCTGAGAATCGATTCAACTTGTGAGACCGTGCTCAAATATTCTAACTGTTTGTCAATGAACAACTAATTTATCTAAAGCTAAAAGACTTGATAGTATATACATGTCTATTGATTCTAATTCGACGTACTTCATACCATGTTCACAGACCCAATTATGAATAATCTATCTATTTATTACTCTTTCTTTCCAAGACTTGTTCTACAACTTTGGGGTATGTTTGAATACTGATTTTAACACCAAATTAAACCCATTTTAAAATCAACACAACCAATTTTATTCCTCATCTTTTAAACTTATTCAAACTTTGAAATTAATTAGTGAAACGGGTTAGCTAGGCGAATTTATTATTATTAATGCATGCAAGTGAGTTGATCGAATCTGATTTCAACAGGATTCCTATTTAACTAAATGATGAGTGATCTACGACTATACTACCATTACACTACTGATTTCCTCATGACTTATTACATTACCAGATTATTAGTCTTGCAGGTATTATTAATTAGCTTATGTTTTAGAGCCTTTACCTAATTAAACTAAATGGTAAGCTATCTACACTATACTACTACTATGCTACTGCTACTATACTAACTATTACAGCATTTTTGTTTTGTTTTCATACTACTACATGTTTCACTATAAATTGAAAACGAAATTAAACTATACTACTCAGCAACATAATCAAAATCTGGAGCTCCCTTTTTATTCAACAATTTGGCATTACAGCTTTAATGATAAGAATGGTGTACCTGAATCACAGAGAGACAACCGATGAGTTCTAAGGGAGAAAGCAAGCAGCACAACAAAGACTCAAGCAAAGCAATGCAACAGTGACTATAGATGACTGAGGACACACAGAGCCGAAAATACCACAGCAACAATAATAGAGAACCCAACAGCAACAAAAGAGTAGCAATCCAGGCAAATGACCAAGCAAAGAGGACCGAAGAACCAGATTGGAATCTTCACTCGAAAATTCCCAGAGGTACCACTGTTATCTTCCTATTTTTTGTTCTGCAATTTGTATAAATTTAGCTTGAGTGTATTTCCAGATTTTTCAGAATTGGAACCCCCTTTTCAGCCCTTGTTTAGGTGTATTTATAGTTGAAGCTTAAGGGCTGATGACTTGGGGGAAAAGTTTGGGACTTAATCCCACTTCTCCCCTCTTAAAATTACTAAACTTACACTTAGGCCCCATTTCAGTTATGAAAAACCCTTCCAGCATGTGCTGGAAGGTTCTAAAGATTCCTTTTAGGGCCTTTTACCAATGTATCCTTATGGGTTAAAGATTTTTACAGATTTCCCATTTTTAGGAGACCATTATACCCTTAAATCTCTGCAAAATTGCATAAATCAGGGGCATGAATGACTCCATTACCCTCTTAAGTTCTAAATTATTACTGTTTTACCTTTTTAGCTCCCAATTATGCCCTCAAGGCCAATGCTGATTTACTAAGTCTACCTAGGTCAAATTTCAGCAACCTTTGAACCTATTTAACTAATAGCCAGCCCTGGCATTAGTATTTAAGGGCTGGCCAGTTTTATTTTTAAGAAACTATTTCAATTTTAGCCACTTTTAATTAATTCCAGTTAATTAAGACTAAGTTATTACAATTTTAAGCTAATTGCAGGCATAGCCTGCTTTGTTATTAAAAGAACTCTTTAAAATCTAGCCAGTCTCAAGTTGAGACTTAGCTTTGGCTATTAAAGCCAATCACCGAACATTTGGGCCCAAAACCATTTGCAGGTTTGGCCATTTTATGCTCAGGGCTCTAAAGAGAGCCTGGGCTAGTCTGCATTTGCAGACATAGCCCCTTTTGCACAACCAGCCACTTTTAAAAATGGGCTATGTGTTAGGGCTTTATAGAATAGGTCAACCCTTTGCAGAGGGTTGACCCTTCTTAAGCCAATTATTTAACTTATAGCCTAATTTTTATGAGTTTCAGTTTTATCCTATTTAAAAACTAGCCATTTTGTGAAACTTAGCACTAACAGCTATACCCAATTCACCTAAAGTATGACAGGCCCTTAACAGTGTTCAACTAACATAGGATTATTGCAGTTTTAGCCATTTCAGTATATAATTTCACCCATAACCATATGAAACCTAACATGTCTATCAACTAATTAAAATTCGGAGAAGGGATTTGATAATGTTGAATCTCAACTAATCAACTTACATTACTCAGGTTCATATAGCAAAGATGTCAATTAACATTGAACAAGACTAATTAGAAACGGTTTATGTTGAATGACTCACTGAAAGACTCAACCTACTCAAAATTCATGGGCACAGACATGTATGACAACTCAACTCTCACAAAACAGTTCAGAAGCATGAACACTCACAGAAGCTAAACTCTAGAAAATAGTCAATAATAGATGAAACATGACTCGTTTTAGTCACACAGACCACAGAATAACATAGACATGGTATCCAGGTTCTAGGCATGAGAAGAAACAGAAGAGAATAATCATTCAAGCTAATGAGAGTTAACAAAGATAAACTAACACAAAATTAGAATCCAAAAACATGCAAAGAAGATATCTAAAACTAACAAGATGAAGCAACCTAATACTAACAGAGGTCAAAGAGAGAGTTTCAAGTTAAGTCAGAGAAACAGGGAAACAAAGCAAAAATCCAAACAAGCCAGGTAAACCTAATGAATGATAATGACTAAACAACTAGACATGTAAAGAATCATAAAGAGAGGAGCAGTCATGCTTTGTTGAAAACTAACAGATTGATAACCACAAGAACATAAACAGAACCAAATCATGGAAACAAAAATCAGGGAAAAAGCATGTAAAAACATGAGGGCATGGATAATATAATAAAAGAAAGTCCTTGAATCTACCATGCCGCAAGACAGGAGAAACAAAATCAGATGATCATGCTTATGATGGAACAGAAAAAAAAAGTGGTATAAGTCAACTATAATCAGATCATGTTTGAGATGAAAAGGGGAAAAGATGAAACAGAACAAACTCAGATATGAGGCTAATCTGTTAGTCTTAACATTGTAACCAAACATGAGACATGCCAGAAGAGACTCATTCAAACCTAGATAGACTAATGCAGACCAAAAGTCATAGCTTAAACGTAAGGTGAAAAGTCAAAACAGATTAACTCTTGAAGACTTAACACAATGACTTTAAGCAGACAATCATAAATAGTAAAAGATGGGAGATAAAACAAATATCAACAGTCAAAATCAGAAGCTAACAGTCGAGGATATACAGGACATGGTGTGAAACCAGAGAAGACAACCAAGAGTGGATGGAATAAAAGATAAAAAGAGAAAAGTCTAGCCTAGCATATGCAAATCAGGCTTGAAACAAGAACAGAATCAACAAAACCAAGAATAACTCTACGATTAACATGCGAAACACAAAAACAATGAGAACATGCAAGGCAAGGATATACAGGGCATATTAAAACAAAAATGAGATAAACAAAAGGAAAGAAAATAGAATATCAACAAGAACAATCGACAATTATCATGCGAACACAAAAATCATAGAAGACAGAACCAAAACATGTAAGAAAACACAGATAGATCCTAATAAACTAAAGAAAACAGAAAGGGCGGGGGACTTAGCTCGCAGGGCCGGTCCCCTGAGCTTCCTATCTCTTTTTTTTCTTATTCTCACTCGGACCTCTTCAGACTCTTGGACCTTTTCTTTTATTCCTTTTTTCTTTCATTTTTTTTCTCTTCTGTTTTTCCTTTTAGACTTAAAGACGGAACCTTTTTGAGGTTTGAGTTGTAGAGGGGTGTTTGGGAGAGTAAAGGATGGATTTTGGGGTGGTTTGAGTTTGGGGGTCGCCGGAGTTAGGGTTCCGACGACCTTCTTTTGGATATTCGACGAGTTCCAGAGATATTCGAAGGGTGTGGGTGGTATGGTTGAATAGATCAAGGAAAGGGGGTTCGAATGGCATTGGTTTGGGGACGGTTCTCGTTGTTTAGGTGGTCACCGGCGAGGTTCCGATGACTGGCGTTTCAGAAGAAAGGGGCTGTTTTTTGTGGTCTTTGGTGAAGGAGAAGATAAGGGAGAAGGCAAAGAAGAGAAGAGAGGGATTTGGGAGCCGGCGACCACCGTGGGAGTGGTGGCCGCCATGGCCGTTGGTCTTGAAGAAGATGAAGATGAAGAAGGAGAGGAGACGATTTTAGGGCGGCTAGGGTTGAGGAGTGTGTAAAATGAGCGGCCCCCTTCAGACCAAAGCCTTATATAGGCAAGGCGTCTGAGGTAATCCTGGCCGTCCAATTGATGGAGATCAACGGCCAGGAATCAACGTTACTGAAACGACGCCGTTTGGGTTATTAAAGAGACCCAAGGCCTTGATCCTTGGATCAATCAAACGGACGGTTGTGATCAACTAAGTAATTTCGCCTAATTGCCTGAGCCGTTGGATCACCTCTCATGAACGGTCTAGATTGATCGTTACATCTCAATTAACTAGAAAACTCAGGATTGATTCTCAGCCGTTAGATTAAACTTGAGTAACGGCTGGGATCAAATCTATGGAAGGCCTGGACCGGATATTTCGTTGGGCCAATACATCTGGGCCTTTCAATTCCATTCAATTGGCCCAAACTCATTACACACAAACTATTTTTTATATTTTTACGATTTTATTATTTTTATGCACTTTCTTTTAAACCTTTTTTTTTATGAAAAATTATAAATCCTAATTTCCTACTTACTCTAATTTTCTAATATATTTTGCAATTTTTCTGCTATTTTTCTTTATTTTCTCCTATTTAAGCTATTTTTAATTTTCCTTAAAATCTAACCAATTATACTAACAACTAATTTCCTAGCCTATTTTTTTTGATTTTCTTCTAATTTCTACTTATTCGAACTCAAAAGTATAACTAATTCCAAACAAATCATGTAATTGCACTCAAAAACATTTTATTTTAATTTTGGAATTAAATGCTTAGTGCAAAAATCATGTGCTCACACCTTGTACGCGAGGTGACGGGTGTGTACATGCGCTGGTTGTTGAACACATACTTTACTCAAAATGTTCAATGAGTGATATTCCCTGTTCTTAGTTGTTAAATTCGATATTCCTACCCGGTAGTAGTTAGAAAAGCATGATTAGATAGAATCTAACCGTCTAGTTGCTTAATTGACTTACTTGAGTTTTCTTGGTAATCGTTGGCGCTGTTCATCGGCGAAGTTATCATTAAGCATATTATACTTCTCTCTGTGTATTCCTTTACTTGCTGTAGTTATGGACTACGGGTTCGATTCCCGAGATCCTGAGATTATTGAAATATGGACTACGGGTTCGATTCCCGAGATCCTGAGATTATTGAAATGTGGACTACGGGTTCGATTCCCGAGATCCTGAGATTATTGAAATGTGGACTACGGGTTCGATTCCCGAGATCCTGAGATTATTGAAATGTGGACTACGGGTTCGATTCCCGAGATCCCGAGATTATTGAAATGTGGACTACGGGTTCGATTCCCGAGATCCCGAGATTATTGAAATGTGGACTACGGGTTCGATTCCCGAGATCCTGATTTATTGGTAGGGACTGCGGGTTCGATTCCCGGAGATCCTGAGTTATTGAGATATTATTGAGACATGGGCTGCGGGTTCGATTCCCGGAGATCCAGAGGTACCGAGAATGGGACCGTGGGTTCAATTCCCACAGATCCTGGATTTGTTTATTTGAGTTGGTTATTTGTTGTTAGCTTAATTGTAGACAGTTGCAGTAATCATCATAATGTTGTTATTTCGGAAATTATTATCATTTAAACTGTTTACTTTGTTATCATCATTATATTATTGTTTTCTCAGTAGGGCCCTGACCTACCTCGTCACTACTCCATCGAGGTTAGGCTTGGCACTTACAGAGTACCGCCGTGGTGTACTCATGCTACTCGTCTGCACACTTTTGTTGTGCAGATCCAGGTACATCAGAGCAGGCTCGTACTAGGTGATTCCGCAGCTTTCTGGGAGACTTCGAGGTATGATCCGCTACGTCCGCGGATCCGGAGGCTTCCCTTCTATTCTAGTATTACTAGTTGACATTTTTCTTCATTTCGTTGGTAGATACTCTTTACACATAGAGCCACAGTTGTATTTTTCTTTTAGTCTGTGTTACCGTGGGGTTCTGGATCTTGGTAGTGTTTTATTCATTGTGTGACGGATGTATGTGCCAAGCGGCACGGATTACATATCTTTTATGTTATTTTTCCGCTGTTTCTTATTTAAGTATTTATAACTTATATATTCCGCAACGTGTTAGGCTTACCTAGTCGTGAACTAGGGTCGTGACAGTTGCCCTCTCTCTCATTGTTTTAAACCTTGAATATATAAATTATAACATCAACTTTTCAAATAAATTTGCATTTTGTATTGGAAAGGTTTATTAATTGCTGATAATGGATTCTAAAAGGGGTTAATTTGAGTATTTCAGAAGTTTTTTGGAGGATTTATTTTTATTTATTTAGTGAAAGTTAGAGGGAGTGATTGATTTCAAAAAGTAAATTATGTTGAAGATTATTCGGCTTCAAATGTTTGTCTAACTGCTACTCAGTGATGGAATGTCCATTTATTAAACTTAATTAAGCATGTCAAAAAACTTGTCACTTTTAAAGTATTTTTCTTGAAATTGTAACAACAAAAAATATTCACAAAGTTTCTATTTTCATAATTTTATTTGCAATTATTGGTTATAAGAGAAAAGATGTTGCATGGAAAGAGTTAGGATACCCGTAAATGCTGTGAGATTTTATATAAAACTTTTGCATGTTTGATTAAAGCCGATAGTATCATAATATGTTAAGGGTATTTTTGGACTAAATTTAAAGAGATTACCTTTATTTCCTCTTTTTTCTTTTCAAAAATAAAAATTTCAATCATTTTCTTAAACCTAAGTTGAACCAGTCTTTTCCATGAATTAGTTCGAGTTAAACCAGTTTAAGCCTAAAATTAAAGAATGAATTCCACCTGTCACAAGGTAGACGTACTATCCATCTGTAGTTCAAAATTGACACATATATCAAAACTATTCACAAAGGGTTATTTTATGACTTCCTTGGAGCTCATGCATAGCTATTCGCTTAAACTAAAAATAAACGAGGAATGTATAGTATATATATAATTCATTAGCATATATATAATCGTGTATATTTTATATATATTATTAAAAAAAATCAACACGACCAGTATTTATATAACCGGTAGATATTCTCAAAATAATAGCGAAAAAATATATACGTTTTGTAAATTTTATATATATAATATAAATTTTATATATATTTTCGAGTACTAAATATAAATAATTTTTTATATATAAACTAAAAGTGATAATACTCCTATAAATTTCCTTGATTAAAAAGGGTTCAGGGCGACAATTCTGCCACCACAAAAAAGTACATGACAAAACATGAACAACACTTTCTAAATTTAGTTGTG
>JASVEL010012566.1:0-77512 GCA_032618575.1 Nicotiana noctiflora
GTTCCATCGAAGTTCCGGTCCGTGGTCCTGCTATTACATCAAAAATCAAAACATGAGAAAGACTAACTAAGCCTATCAACTACTAGTTACAAGATTCCTATCTATAAGTCTTCCGAAGCTTGATCTTGAGTATTGGTTGGTGCTTCATGCGGACTCTAAATTTGAACCTTGATACTTGCTAGTTGCAGGTGCTGCTTTTCGAATCAAGACCAGGTATAAAGTGCTTGTGACCTCGGCCATGTCTTGAGCATGCCACATCTTTCATCAACTTCTGCATTTTGGATTGGCTTCATGTTTATTGTGACTAAACTTCTGTTGATCCCCTCGGACCGTTGACTCGCATTCTGGTTGCAAGCTTCTTTTGTTGCTATCTTGCATTGCACTCCGAAGTGAATTCCCTTACTTGTGATCTTCGAGCTATTCTCCTTCGAAGTCTGAATCTATCTTTTCTGATCCTTGTTGCCTTCCTTCTGATTCATGCTGGGGATTTCCGTTACACTCTACCGCTTTCCCCAACCAACTTCAACAATAAATCGCCACCCCATTCTTCAGGCGGGCTCCCTGACTTCAGCTACTACTTCAAAATAAAATCGCCACTCCATTCTCCAGGCGGGCTCCCTGACTTCAACTATAACTTCAAAATTAAATCGCCACTCCATTCTCCAGGCGGGCTCCCTGACTTCAACTATTACTTCAAAATTAAATCGCCACTCCATTCTCCAGGCGGGCTCCCTGACTTCAACTATTACTTCAAAATTAAATCGCCACTCCATTCTCCAGGCGGGCTCCCCGACTTCAACTATTACTTCAAAATTAAATCGCCACTCCATTCTCCAGGCGGGCTCCCTGATTTCAATCATCAATTCTGAAAATTAAACGCCATTCCTCTCTTCAGGCGGGCTCCTGACTTCAACAACATCTTTTGAAAATAATTAAACGCCATTCCTCTCTTCAGGCGGGCTCCTGACTTCAATCATCAACTCTGAAAATTAAACGCCATTCCTCTCTTCAGGCGGGCTCCCGACTTCAATCATCAACTCTGAAAATTAAACGCCATTCCTCTCTTCAAGCGGGCTCCCTGACTTCAACAACATCTTTTGAAAATAATTAAACGCCATTCCTCTCTTCAAGCGGGCTCCCGACTTCAATCATCAACTCTGAAAATTAAACGCCATTCCTCTCTTCAGAGCGGGCTCCCGACTTCAACAACATCTTTTGAAAATAAATTGCCATTCCTTTCTTCAGAGGCGGGCTCCCGACTTCAACAACATCTTTTGAAAATAAATCGCCATTCCTTTCTTCAAGCGGGCTCCCGACTTCAACAACATCTTTTGAAAATAAATCGCCATTCCATTCTTCAGGCGGGCTCCCTGACTTCAACTACAACTTCAAAATAAATCGCCACTCCATTCTTCAGGCGGGCTCCCTGACTTCAACTACAACTTCAAAATAAATCGCCACTCCATTCTTCAGGCGGGCTCCCTGACTTCAACTACGACTCACTAATTTCATCCCATCCTTATCGCCTTCCTTTGTTTCTTGTACCATTTTCTTCTTCCTGCATCGTCTCTTGGGCCATCCTTTCTTCTGAATTACCTTGTTTCGGAATTGCTTTCCTCCTGGGTCATGTTATTTTCTCTTGACTGCTGGGGACATCTTTGAATTGATTACTTACCTGCTGGGGATAATGCTGCTGGGGAAATCTTCTTTATTTCCTCCTTTTCTACTTCCTTCAAAACCTATCTCACGAAATCGCTGGGGATTGAAATGCCATCAGCTGGGGATTACCCTGTCCGGGGATCTCTTTTCCTTCTTCCTCTTTCCAAGCCTCCTTTGGGGCTCACGCTTCGCTCCCTTGAAAACTTGTAGGACATAATGCTGCCGGAGGAATCTCGAAATCAGTGTTTCATTTTTCCGAGAACTGCTGGGGGTGATACCAGCCTCTTGCCTTTCTGAACGCAAGCTTCCTCGTTTTGTCCTGTCTGCTGGGGGTATAGTTTTTTCTATCACAGCTTGTTGTTTTCTTTCTTTCAAAGCTGCTGGGGATAACCGGGTTCAAAGATCATTTCCTCGCGTTATCTGGCTTCTTTCCCCAACCAGGTATTTGGTTTCGAGAAAATTTTCGCAACGGGAGAAAATTTTCTGCCCCAGTTTGAGAATCTTCTTCGTGGCATGCTTTTCCGCCAACAACCCTTCTTTTTCCTGTTTCAAATCAAAGAAAAATTGGTTAGTTTTAAAATGTGGTGGCTGGTTGTGGTGCTCCTGCTGGGGATGGTTCTTCTCCTCTTTCCCTGCTCTGCGTTTCATTGTCAGACCCCGCCGGGGATGTTATCATTTGATGATATTCATGCTGGGGATAGTTTTCTCCTTTCTTGCTTCCCCGCCTTCCTTGACGACTCTTTATTCGCGAACCTTTCCACGTGGTTTTCCACTGAACACTCGAATTCCTGTGACAATGACCCTTCGTGAAGACCTTGCATGTTTTACTGGTGAACCATTTTCTTTATTCACCCTTGTCGCTGAAAATACCTTTCTGCTGGGGATATCTACCCTTCTTTGGCGGCATATCTAAGGAATGGGCATTTCCCGACCTTTGAGTCTCATTGGCCTTGGCCTCGAGGTCATTAACCTTCATTGAGATATCCTTTTTCACACCGATCCACCCCTTTGTCGATTTCCTATTGCTGGGGAATATCCTTCTGGACACCGGCTTTGCGCTTAATCCCTCCTCACTTATACCACTTGGGTGTACCAATCAAATTCCGTCTTGCATAATTGGAAAGCTGATGGAAAATGTTGAAGTCATTTCTTACAAACAGACTCTATCGGGGAATTTTTATGAAAGGAGAAAGATAAAAGGAAACAGAATAAAAGACAAAAAACGAGGATGACTCTAAAAAGAAAAATTATAAAATAACCCTATCAAACGTGGATACCAACTCTAATGGACATGACATGCACATATAGCCTACCATCCGTCGTTAAACCGCCTTTTGTAATCTTCTCCTGGGGCTTTCCTATCTCATTTCCAACCTTCGTTCGACTTGTAGTGCCCGAGGGGTTTTCACTACCAAGCCTCTCTCATTTCGGTTTTCTCTCAGCTTTCATCGCCTTATGGTGCCTGTGAAGGTTTTCACCGCTAAGACTCTCTCATTTGTGTCACTTTTCCGCTGGAGATTGGTGGTGCTACCTGCTAAGATTCTCTCATATTTCTTCTGCTGCAGATCTGAGTCTTTTCTGATGGGAATCAGAGTGTTATGTTCTGATAAGACTTCTCTCATTTGCCCGACTTGGCCTCTTTTAAAGATTGGTCAAAAGGTCTTTCTTTGGACCGTAATGTGGATTTGGATAAGGCTAGAAAGAAATGGTATTAAAGGCTCGAAACAAAACAAATTGGGTTCAAAATTACAACCTTCGAAATCCTATATTTTCCTTACATAAACAAATTTTTTTTTTTTATTGCCCCTGTTTCTTGCTTGGGGATTGTTTGGTTTTTATTTACACTATGACCGAGCTGTGAAACGCCTACGTATCCTCTTTGAGGAATCAGGTCAAACGTAGTTCCCAATTCCTCTTTTTCAAGTTTCTTTTTTTTTTTTTTTTTTTTCACACATTTTTCTTTTTCTTTTCTTTATCTCTTTTTGTTGTTTTCTTTTTCTTTACTTTTCTTTGTCCCTTTCTTCTTTTGCCTTTCAAACTTGTGTTTCTAGTCTTTGCAACTAATTCCGAAGGAGGGGATGAAAGAATTTAAAATAAGGCTCAAAGGGTTGACGATGGATAAAGTGTTTAGATAGCAGAACAAAATGCCTTCGTTATTCCAATCTTCAAAACATGCCAAGTGTAAACAACACAATTAACATTCGTCATATCTTTAAAGCACAGTTGGACAACACTCTCATTTTCATTATCGTGAATGACCCCACGTCGATTTGGCCAGCTTGCCTTTAACTGTTTCCTTTTTAGTTGCCCCGGTTTCACATGACTCGGGATCCAAATAATCTCAAATTGTTTTTATTTCCTTTAAATGACCCGATCATCTTCCAATTGCTTCATGATTAACTTTTAGAATTAAGCCACAATTATGTGTGCGCATGTCATGTCACTAGATTCGGCGTTTGAGCACAAGACAAATCTAAAGGGTAAACAGAACTAAACAGATAAAATGACCGGAAGAACAAAAGACCGAAAGCTTCATTAAACTAATGACGAAATGGTTCAATGACAAAACAAGCAAAACAAACTAGAGTACAACCCTGAAACAAAACTGGGCAGGACCAAAGCAAACTGCTAGGACAAAAGGGTTTGACCACAAGAAAACCCTGAAAATAACTCGGACAACAAAAATGACCACAAAAACGAACCACCAAAGCTCCATCTAGCTGACCAAAAGATGGAGTATCTTCCCAATTTCCAAGCACAACATTTTAGCCACTAAGTTCTGCATCAATATTGCCAAGGTTGCCAACTGCTTCAACATTTTTAGCTCCAGTCGGTACACCCCCCAGGGGATTTGTGTGCCCCATGTCATCATCATCGACCACAATCAACCACCCTTTTTGAATCATTCTTTCTATTTCCTTTTTCAAGGTACGGCAACTCTCAATATCGTGCCCTCTGACATTGGAATGGTATGCACATCGTGCAGTAGGATCGAAGCTTCTTGCACGTGGATCGGGAGTGTATCCGGGGAGCGGCGTAATCAGACCGACATGTTTTAACTTTTCAAACAGACTTGCATAGGATTCCCCGATAGGGGTGAGCGCCTTTTCTCGCTTCAGCAACCTCTCCTCCCTAAACGCCTTATTTGGCCTGAAACCCGACCCGGGGGGTTTCCGGTATGTTCGTGGGGGTTGGTAGGCCTTTTGTGGAGCTGAGTACCTGGCAGGTGAAATACGATTTTGGTTGTCCCGGGGAGAGTAGTGGTGTTGGGGACGGGAGTAGCGTTGTGAAAACATAGCTGGGGGACGAGTAATTGAGCTACTCGAGTGGCTGGAAAAGCTGTGATAGGCGGGTATATATGGAGAGTGCGGGAGATCATCTGGCATCGGGTTCATGGTACGGGTAAGGACAGAGTCCAGGAAGCTAGGTGGTGGCGGAGGTGGTGCTTTTCCATCCATCCACGCCCGATACATATCAGCCACGTGTTGTCTCAATATCTTGACCTCCTCTACTAACCCGTGGTTCCGTTCAACCAGCTGTTGTCGGGTACCTGTACCAACCCACTCAGTCTTGAGATTATCTACCATTGTCCTCTGACTTCGTCCTACGGGGAAGAGTTATTTCAGAACCACAACCAACCACCTTTCTGGAAATGGACACAACAAAACAAAGCCAGCATGTCAGCATTAAGGTATCCCGCTTATTGATCATTCTTCTCTTTTTTTTTTTTTTTTTTTTTTTTTTTTTGGATATGGTCGAATCCTATGTGGATTGCCTACGTATCATGACCCCGCATGAATCGGACCGAGCGTAGTTCTTGCAAATTAATGCAAGAAATAAAGAGATGTTTATTTGATTTTTTGATTTATTTTTTTTTTTTTTTAAAGGAAAATTACAGAAACCTACTCCAACTACAAACTTGAAAAACTTTCACATTTTGTACCGGAGATTTCTACGAGAATAAGAATATTTTTGGTGTCAATTATGACTATTTTCTACAAAATTGGCCACACAATGGCTTATTTGACAAAATGACTATTTTTGCAAAATTTATTTAAGAAAGATAAACTTGAAAATTTTTTTTTTCATTCCGTGGCTCATGGGGCATCGTCCGGCATCACCATAAACCAACACAAGAATATTTTCATAAATTGGCCATATAATGGCTTATTCTGACAAAGTGGCTCTTTTTTGCAAAATTTTATAAAGAAGATATAAATTCAAAATTTAGTCCTGGGGCCTATGGGGCATCATTCAGCACCGACACAGGCCAATACAAGACCGAAGAAGTTCAAATGCCAAAAGTGGCTATTTATGCAAGGACCGGCCATGTAATGGCTTATTGGATAAAGTGATTATTTTTGTAAAGTTGAGTGATGACTCAAAACTTGATTTTTTGCGGATACATCCTTTCGACATTTCCGCGAGGGAATATTTCCAGGCTGTGTCCAAAATTATTTACAAATGACTCAAAGTGGCTATTCTTGCAAAAACAGCCTTCCGGTGTCTTTTCGAGGGACATTCGGCTTATTTTAAGCAAGAATAGCATCACCCGACTTATTTATAACAAAATCAAAAATTTGACATTTTTTGGTTATTTTTTGCAAAAGGGGTGTGAACCCGAACTTGATTTTGCGGCTATGGCCTTGCAACATTTTCACAAGAAATATTTCAAGGTCGTGCCCGCAAATTATTAAAAATGATTCAAAGTGGCTATTTTTGCAAAAAAAAAATAGCCTTCCGGTGTCCTTTTGGAACATTCGGCTATTTTCAAAAACAGCGTCACTTCGATTTATTGACAAAATTAAACACACACATTTTTTTGAAAAAGGGTGGTAACCCCAACTTGATTTTTGCGGCTACGACCTTTCAACATTTTCGCGAGGGAATATTTCAAGGTTGTGCCCAAAAATTATTTATAAAGATTCAAAGTGGCTATTTTTGCAAAAACAGCCTTCCGGCGTCCTTTCGGAACATTCGGCTATTTGCAAAAACGGCATCACTTTGATTTTATTGACAAAATTAAACACACATTTTTTTTTATTTTTTAAAAGGGGTGGTTGAACCCGATGAGGGTTGCCTACGTATCTCACCTAGTGGTGAGAATCAAACCTGCGTAGTTCGGTCAGATTATTTGACCAATTATTTCAACAAGATTGTTCTACCTATTTTTCAGAATTTTTTTTTTTCAAGCAATCGACAACATTTCGTCGACATTTCGATATCTAAAATTTCTCTCTTTTTGTTTTTCAGGAATTTAGCCAATAATAATCTAGAACAAATAAATGCAACATATAACATGCTCTCGGTCTTTTGATTACCGGGTCACCTGTCCTAGACGGACCCAACCCCTGTGTTGAGTCCCCTAAGTCAGATATGATGCAAATAAACGTCCTAAATCTAGGCTCAATATCCCGATGTTTTCAATGGTACTAGACCGTGTACCCGAGCAGACAACTCGGATTGAGGAGGGAGCTACGTACCGGGGACCCGCGGGATCGTCCGGCTTTGTAACTTATCCTGCCTCTTTTCTTATTTTGGTATTGACACTAACAGAAAGGGGAGTCTCAACCAGTAAGCACATCCCCGGGGGTAAGAAGAGACGGGTTTTCGGCACAGTTTTATATACAGTTCACGCAATATCAAAGCGGTAGACATATAGCAGTTTGTATACACAGTGCGACTAATATTAAAGCGGTAGACATGTAGCACATTAATTAAACATGTAATAAAATCAGATATAGACAAAACAACAATTTAAATGAGCTCGAGTTCTTAGACCCCGAACCGAAGTTCCGGGTTACCATCCCCAGCAGAGTCGCCAGAGCTGTCACACCTCCTTTTTCCGCACCGCGAGGGCGCGAGGGAGTTTTTCCAATTAAAGGACAATCGAAACGGGATTTATTTAATTAATTCAGAGTCGCCACTTGGGAAAATAATGGTGTCCCAAGTCACCGGTTTAATCCCGAACCGAGGAAATTTATGACTCAGTATTACAGTCTGTGTACCATAAATCCGGATAAGGAATTCTGTTAACCCGTGAGAAGGTGTTAGGCATTCCCGAGTTCCGTGGTTCTAGCACGGTCGCTCAACTGTCATATTTGGCTTCTTTATCCGATTTTATAATATGCCTTAACTTATGTATAAATTTTAATTTTTAACCTCTTATGATATTATTATTATAAAAATTATTATTATTATTATTATTATTATTATTTTTACAAAGAATTGCAACATTGTGAAAATGTATCTCGAACCACGTCGCACCAGTGCACCCGTGGTTGTCAACACATTTCGACTCCGTTGAGATTTGGATTTGGGTCACATAAATGTGCACCCGGGTTTAAGGAGATAGCATTATTAAATACGCGCCTAAAGATACTACGTGTTTACAACTTTGCGAGGGCCATGAAAATTTGCTAAATGGCATGCCTCGAATTCTAAGGATCAATCATTTGAACAAAAATAGGTTTTCATGAAAACAGTGAACTTATGATATGAACATAAAAAAAAATTTAAAAGAAATCCAACACTTTCCACTGTCAAATTAATACTCACGTATTCCATTCTAAAGTTCACGTTTACCAACGACGACCAAGGCCTAACCAAACGAAACCAAAATTTATACAAAACGCACATGGACTATAAGAATGCAAAATTATTTGATCAATTATATTTATGAGTCTAATCAAAGTAAAATCTTAACAAAAATTTATACAACTCAATATTTACTACTGGTGACATTACTGCTTTTTCAATACAAGACATCTTTTGATATTCATCAAGCTAAAAATGTTTAACTTCAAACATTAACCTAGGAAATAAAGAAACAAGATCTAGCATCAATCAAACAAAATAAAGTTTATGCCGTCAATTCATTTGTACCAACAAACAACGAGACACATAGATGAAATACCCAGTAAAAGATAGAAGAACATACCTTCTATTGCTGAAATTTTAGAACTGATACAATGAAAATAAAAGCTATAGAACAGCAAATCCTCAAGCGAGCTTCATACGAAAACCTAACCAAAATCGACGTCAAAAAAAACTCAAAGCAGACATCGAACGGACCTCGACGGCAAATGGAAATTTGCTGGAAAGCTCGAATAAACTCCTGCTGATTTGGTTGATTGGTGCGAAGAAGAAGATGGCTGGAGGGTGGTCTGTCGTTGCTGGTGGAGGACAGCGACGGACGGAAATGGTGGTGAGGTTGCTGCTGGTTCGTTTTTCGGCGAGCTCAAGAGTGGTCGACGGGTGGTGGGCGCTCGGTTTCAGCTAAGGTTTTCGTGGTGTTTTCATGGGTTTTTTGGAGGTGAGCAGAAGGTGATGCCTGTGCGCTCCCTTCTCCCTCTATGCATGCATGTATCTCTTCTTAAAAATGAAGAAGAAAAAATCAGTCTCCTGCTTTCTTCATGCAGAAGAAGAAGCCACTGTCCCGTTTTTTTTCTCCTCCCTTTTCAAAAAAAATGAGCCCCTGCATATATCCCCTTGTCTCTCTATATGTCTATTGTGTTTTTTTCTTTTTTTTTAAAATCAAGAAATACCGAACAGTGTGTCCCTTTCCCCACACGTGAGCTTCCTCATTCTTTTGTCTGTGTCATGTCTGCTTTTTTTTAAAATCAAGACCCATCAATTGTGTAATGACCCCCCACTATATGTATTGTTTTTTCCTTAAAAAATTGTTAGTGCCCTTTCTTTCCAAAAAAGAAAATTACAACAGTAGTATGTATTCCTTTTCTCTCTTTTTTTTTTTCTGTTTCTTCCTTTTTTAATTAATAGTAGTATTCATATGTATATGTTTGTTTTCATCTCGTCCAATCCATTTTTGACCGTGGGTATTTTTTGTTTTTGATCCTTTCCAGTCAATTTGTGTCTATGTGGGTGCATGTGTATGTATGGGTTGTTAAAAAAAATGTCAAGACAAAAATGAGGGTGGCTCACATGGGTTATGGGTCCAAAAGTGATAAGTCTTTTCTCGTGCTCTGTCCATGTTCCCCATGTGCTGTGGAACTCGGATTATTATGGGCTAAGACCGAAAATTATAAAATCGAGTAATTTGAACCCGAATATTATTCTTTGCCCGGAACCGAAAATGAGAACACGGTGTTATTAATTAATCACTACGTAAGCAAAATAACTGTAAGACTAATAATTAAAACAAAAATTATTTTTTATATTTTTCAAAATTAAAGTAACTACAAAATGTTAATGAAACTATATTTTTTTTTATTATTTTCGTTTTTTATAAAAGATAAAAATATAAAGTACTATTTTTGTACTTTTTCAAGTTTAAAAATGACTACGAAACATTAATAAAACCATATTTTTGTTATTTTTCATTTTGAGGTAAAAATAAAGTAAAAGAGTCAAATTTAGCTAAAGTAGCTATATTAAAACTAAACTAAATATTTTACGCTAAAAATATAGAAAATCTCGGGGAGGGTCAAAAATCACGTGTTTACAGTGACAAATAGCGATGAGAGCCCACTTCAATGAGACGAGAGGCGCGCAACGCAGCGCTCGCATTTTTTATGTGAGGCGACAATTTATAAAAAATAATATTATATATATAACTAAAAACTCAATAACAATAATATATTAATAAATATATCAATTTAAAAATTAAAAACTCAATCAATAGTCATAGACTCAAAATAAATTCATAAATTAAAGACTAATAGTTTAAATTCTAACACAAGCAAACAAAACAGAGCAAACAAAAAAACAGCAAGAAAGAAGAGAAAACAAAAAACGGAGCAAAAAATAAAAGTCTACTGCCTCTGAAAACAACAAAATAAGAAAACCAAAACTAAAAAATTGCCTCTGGAAAAACAGCAAATAAAAAAGAAGACAAACATAGCAAAAAAAAAATTAAGAGAAAAAGAAAGAACTCAGTTTGGCTAAAAAAATACAGCACAAAAACAGACCCTATTGGCTCTGTTAGGGTCTATTTCTTTTCGAAAAACAGAGGAAAAAAATAGAAAGGAAGGGTTTGTTTCTTTTCAAAAAATAAAGGGAAAAAATAGAAAGGAGAAAGGACTTGATTCTCCGCAAAAAAGGTAATGCCAGCAGCATGTGCAACATGTGCCTTTGCCTAAAAAGAACTTATTTTACAATTAAAAAGGTTAAGTGTTCAATTATTCAATGTGTCACCATGTGTCTTTGCCTAAAAAGTATCTTACTCTACTATTAACTATTACTAATAATTAAAAACTCTAAATTTCAACTTTGTCTCTTCTTCATCCGTTCACCATTACTGTAGCTTCGTCTTTTTCATCTTAACTCTCACCATTATTTTTAAAATAGCGATGCTACAGTCTTTGCTCGCGACTCTGTTGCCTCACGCAACACACCCTGAAGCGAGTGTGTTATTTGGAATCGCAATGCAACAAATGCTCTGACGCGACACACTCTCGCCTCGCCTCACGCTATTAGCGTTGAGGCGAGCGCTATTTATAACACTGCTCCAGCAGAAATCACATAAATAATTATGTAACCATAAACCATAAGTAAAATTGCATGCAATAACAACGACCAGTAACTACCATAAGGGGACACGATACAATACGCAAATCATCTATGGGGAGCCCCACCAAACCCCGGCCCTGCCCCGGTAAAGAAGTGCGAAATATTCTAGAAGCCCCTATCCTGCAATCTTGATACTAGACCCCCAGACTTTCCTATCAAGGGTCATGTCCTCGGACTAGCCATGTCCTGCCTAATCACCTTTCCTCAATACCTCTTGGACCTCCCTTTGCCTCGACTCGCGCCAACCACCGCCAGCCGCTCACAACTCCTCACCGGGGCATCGAGGCTTCTCCTCCGCACATGCCCGAACCATCTGAGTCTCGCTTCCCGCAGCTTCTCATCCACTGGGGCCAACTTCATTCTTAATCTTCTCCAACCTCGTGAGCCCGCACATCCACCTTAGCATCCTCATCTCTGCAACCTAGTGAGCCCGCACTCCCCCCATACAACATGGCATGTTTAACCACGACTTTATAAAACTTCCCCTTGAGTTTCTGTGGCACTTTTTTGTCACACAAGACTACTAATGCAAGCCTCCATTTTGACCACCCCAGTGTTTTGGAGAGCGCAAAGCGCAAAAAAGCTACAAGGGCTCGCCTCGCTTCAAAAGCGAATCGCAAAGCGAAGCGCACGCTTTATTAAAGTGAAGCGCAATTCTTAAAAAACATAATGTAAAATTATAAATAATCAAAAACATTAATTTAAATACTTAAAAGTAGGTACTAGGTACCACCAAATCATTCACAAACCATCCACAAACCATAGGACAAGCAAAATCAAAGCTACTAAATTACTAGAAGTCAATCAACATCTTATTCTTTTACTCCTCTTCTCCTACAACAAGATTGTCAAAATCTTGAATTCCTCTATCATCTTCATATTGCTCGTCATCTTCTTCTTCCCCTCATCTTCATGATCACTTTCATCTTCATCAATTAGGGATAGGGATCGACTTGTAGTAGCCACACTTTTTCCTTTCCTAATAGAGCTTGAACTTGGAGTATATCTCCTAAAACCATAAGGATCCTCCCCAACTCCACTACCAACCGCAACATCACCCCAAGTGAAATCGGAGTCGCCTTCAAATACTTCTTCATCTTCACAATTTTCGGGGACTCCGGTTAGCCACTCATTAGCCTCATCGATGTTGTCCAAAAGAATTGGATCAATTATATTGCGGTGGTTGTAGCGACGTCTCAATGCTCTATTGTATTTTATAAACACTAGATTATGGAGGCGCTTCAAGGTTAGTCGATTCCTTTTCTTTGTATGAATCTGCAAAAATGATGTGTCAACTAATTAGTAGGAGTCTAGACAATTGAGATATAATTTACTTTATCTCAAAACATGAAATAATTCTTTTTATTTCTCACATGTTCAAAAACACTCCAGTTCCTTTCACATCCGGATGAGCTACAAGTTAAGCTTAAAACTTTAATAGCGAAAGTCTGTAACTCCGGAGTCTCGACACCATATTGGTCCCACCATTCAACTATAGAAGTCAAAAAAAATATATTCAAGAGTTAATAAGTATAAAAAATACATCGAAGTTAGAGTTATAAAATATAGAAACACTTGGTCACCTGGCGACTTTTTCGTTCTTTGTTTGATAGCAAGTCGAAGCTTAAAAAGTCCTTCAGCTGCCTTGTAAATAGCAAGCCGATCTACTATCTTCTCTTGCAAGTCTTCATCTGGGTTCAACTTGATAACAACCTGATGGAATCCTGTCCACACTTCTTTAGCCAATGAATTCTTCTCATACTGCTCATAAAAGAGTGAGGGGTTCAGAATAAGTCCAACTGCATGCAAAGGTCTATGAAGTTGCTCATCCCATCTTGCATCAATGATCTGAAAGACCTTTGCATGTTTCTACTCATTAGTGAATGATGCTTGAATAGCCTCCTTTGCCCTATCCATAGCTTCATAGAGGTAGCCCATTGATGGTTTTTGCTCTCCATCCACCAAACAGAGTACTTTAATCAAAGGGCCACCAATTTTAAGAGCATGAAGGACATTATTCCAATAAGAACAAGAAAGAATAATGCGTGCAACCTCTTTCCCCGCACTTTCCCTTGCAAATTTACTCCTGCTTCAATCCTCTGATGTGACCATCTGTCTCAAATTGTCTTTTTGTTTGTGGAGACTACGCAAAGTCAAGAAAGCAATGGCGAACCTTGTCTTGCCCGGTTTCACCAAACTTTTTTGCATGGTGAATCTTCTCATCATATTCAATAACAATGGCCGCTGGGAAATATAAGAATATAACCTAACACCCTGGCCAAAAACTGTAGAGAATGGCCTTTCCTTGAAAATGTCCCCGAACATCAAGTTGATGCAATAAGCCGCACATGGAGTCCAGTAGACATTCTTGTAGGCTCCTTAAATCATGCCACCTGCTTTCACATTTTCACTTGCATTATTAGTGATAACTTGAACAACTTTGCTTGGACCAATCTTTTCGATGGTGTTTTGAAACAAAGTGAACATTTTGATGTGGTCGGTGGATGAGTCGCTAGCATCAATGGACTCAAGAAACAAACTTCCCCGGGGAGAATTCACCAACACATTAATAATCATTTTTCCCGTTCTTGTTGTCCACTTATCCATCATAATGGAGCAGCCGTACTTGTTCCAAACAACTTTATGCTCTTCAACGATTTTGTTAGTCTCCTCCACTTCCTTATTAAGATAAGGACCTCTTATTTCATGGTAAGTGGGAGGCTTCATTCCAGGCCCGTATTACCAACGGCCTCAATAAAGTCTCCAAATGTGTCATAATTGACACAATTGAAGGGGAGCCCAGCATCATAGACCCATCGTGCAAAAGCTCTAACTGCACGATCCCTTAAAATGTCTCTAGCAATTTTCTGTACATCTTTCCCACTGGCCTTTGTTCCCTGCTTCTTTGAAAAGTAGCAATCCATAGGACCTTTAGTCGTTGAACCATGGCTTGAGCCATCTCTTCCCCGTTTTGTTGGAAGTGACAATTCTTCAATATCATCGTCGTCATCATCATCATCATCATCAAGATTGGTCACCATTGGTTGATGAACCATTTGATTTTTTAGCTCCTTCTTCTTCTCAACAAATTTTTTTATTTCTTCCCTCACCTCTGGTGGACATTTTGGACAACTTGTGACGTTTCTATCGCCACCAATTAGATGGTATTTAAATCGATAAATTCCACCGGTTGTAATCTTGTTGCAAAAGATACATAAAACATTCGTATTTTTCTCGTTAACTCTCTCGCCATATCGCCAAGCCGGGTCTTTCTCTTTCGAACTTTGAGACATTTTAATATCCCTATTAAGATATAAATGAAAACATAATCAATAAACTAAAATATAAAGAAAAATTGTTCACTGTGAAGTTTAGTGAAATATAAAGGAAAATTGTTCACCGAAATATAAAGGATATAAAGTATCAATAAACTACTGATTACTGAATAAGAAAGCAGAAAAAAGAAAAAGAGAGAAAGAAAGTGCGACTGGAAACAGAGAGAGGAGAGACAGACGAAAAGGAAATTTTTTTTCCTTCCCCTGTTCTAGGTCGAAACAGAGAGACAAAGAAAGAAGAAGAAGAAAATTGAGGAAGAAGAAGAAGAGAGGTGCGACTCGTCTGAAGAAACCAGAAGAAAGAAAAAACAAAAAAACGAGAAGAAAGGAGAAGAAATTACCTGGGTTGGTCTTCGAGGTTGACTGGTTGAGCGACTGAAGAAGAAGAAGCAGTGGAACCCTAGCTTTTTTTGTTCGAAGCTCGACTGAAGAAGAAGCGCGTCTCTGTTTTCGACTGAAGAAGAAGCTTTCCTTCGATTTAGGGTATATTTGTTTCGACTGAAGAAGAAGACCCAAAGTTTTTTTCTTTTAAAAAGGCCCCTGCGCTTTTTTCAATTAAGCGAGCGCTTCAGTCGCCTCATCGCGTCATCGCTTTTACCTGTTGAAGCGTGCGCTTCTGCAAATCGAATTGCTTCGACAGATTTGAATCGACCCTGCATCGCCTCGCCTCGCTTTGCGCTTAAAGCGACGAAGCGAGTGCTTCTTTAAACACTGGACCACCCTGCCCCTATTCGGTGAGTGACATCCCCGTCGATCTATCCGTCCTCTTGAATCACCGACCCAAGATATCTGAAACTGTCCCTCTTGGAGATGACTTGAGATCCAAGCTTCACGTCCCTGCCTACTTCTTCTTCGCTCGACTTGGCGCTAAACTTGCACTCCGGGTATTCTGTCTTAGACCTGCTTAGTTTGAAACCCTTAGACTCGAGAGTCTGTCTCCGGACCTCCAACTTCTTGTTAACACCGACCCTCGTCTCGTCTATCAAGACTATGTCATCAGCAAATAGCATACACCATGGCACATCCCCTTGAATATGGCGTGTTAGAGCATCCATCACCAAAGCAAATAAGAGAGGGCTAAGCGCAGATCCTTGATGAAGCCCCATAACCACCGGGAAATGGTCTGAGTCGCTACCCACCGTCCTAACCCTAGTCTTAGCTCTATCGTACATGTCCTTGATCACTCTGATGTAGGCTTCCGGCACGCTCTTAGCCTCCAGGAACCTCCATAGCACCTCCCTTGGGACCTTGTCGTACGCCTTCTCCAATGAGGTTATATAACGACGGAAAATAATACAATCTACCTAAACATTGTATTAATCAAAACAATGAAATACAATACAACACAATACAATAGAATACAATACAATATGATACATTATGAAATAATATGTAACAGCCATCCAAACAAATTTTGGTTTGTATTATAAGTTCTAACAATGGAAGAAATTGCCGCTGGTTTCAATCCTTACATTTTGATTGTGCTAGAGTCACACTAACATCCATAGGAAGTTTACTTATATGTTCCATCTTGAAAAGTTGCTTATATGTATTTATATGCAAGCGATTTTTTCCCTTGCTCATTGTTCTGGTTGGTTTTGATAAAACTTTTGAGAATTTGGCAGGTAGTTTTGTAAAATTTCCTGTGAAATTCGTGTCCATGCCAACTTGCTTGTTGAGATTATATCTGCCTCTGTATGTGTATGTATATGTGCATGATAAGAAAGCTTGTTAGTTTCCTTTAGGAGGCGGCTATATAAAAAAGGTTTCCTTTAGGAGGAGAACGTAAGACTATCTCTATTGAAGTATTTTGCACCAGGCCTTTGTACAAATTATTAACTTTTATATCTGAAATTCGCTCTTTGTAAATTATAACGACAAGAAAACTGCAATTGATTTTCAATCCTTACATGTTGATTGAGTTAGCTCCCGTTTGGCCATAGATCTTGAGCTGGTATTTGAAAATTTGAGTTTGAAGTTTTTTCCCAGTTTGGCCTCAGTTTCAACAAGTAAGCAATTTTAAGTATCAGCAAATATTGATGGCAAAAACAGTTGAAAGAAAAAGATATATGGAATTTATAAGCTTTTATATCTGAATTTTGCTTTGTGTGTATTCTAACAACGGGAAAAGTTGCAATTGATTGTCAATCCTCACATGTTGATTGCTAAGCTCCCGTTTGGCCATAGATTTGAAGTTGAAACTTGAAAAAAAATAAAATTTGAGTTTTTGAAGTTGTGATTTCAGAACTTTAAAGTTGTGCTTGGGCATGCATTTTACCTGGAATTTTTTTTTAAGTTTTGCGACTGGACGTGAAATTTCTCCCAGAACAGTTTTTGGAATTTAAAAATATTTAAGATAAATTTTCAAAATTTGATCCTAAATCTGAGGCCAACCGCTGCCTTAGAGTTATGCTAACATCCATAGAAAGCTTACTTATATGTAAAGTTAGCTTTTTTCCCATCTAAAAGAGTTGCTTGTATGCAAATAATTTTTTTCGTTGCTTGCTTTTCTGGTTGATTTTGATAAAATTTTGAAAATTTAGCTGGTAGTTTTGTAAATTTCCTGTGAAATTGTTGAGATAATATTCTTTTGTTAGGCCAGGTTGCTTGTTAAGATTATATCGGCTTCTACATGTGTGTGTATGTGCAGGCGACAAAATTAAAAGAGTAAGCAGTTTTAAATATCAGCAAATATTGATTGCAAAAAAAGGAAAAGGTTAATTGATTAATAGCTTTTATGTAATTATGTAAGTAATTTTCTCCGTTATTGCTTGCTTCTGTGGTTGATTTTGATGTTTGTTTTTTAGAATTTCGCGAGTACATTTGTAAGACTTTTCTGTGAATTGTTGCTTGCTTGCTTGTCGAGAGTATATCTGCATCTATTTATGTGTATGTTCATGATAAAATATCATGATGTGCACCCAAGGGTGTATCCTAGTGGTCAATGAAGTGGGTTGAGCATCCCCGCGAAACTTGTCGAGCTTTCGAACCTCGACACCAATGTTATTTTAGAAAAAATCATGACACCGATTATAAGCTTGTTAATTCCTTTTATGAGGAGACCGAAAGAAAATCTCCATAGAAGTATTTGCACAAGGCTTTTGTGCTATGTAGCTTTGTCATGTTTAGCAAGCGAGCTTGTTCTGAAAAAAGAAGGTATATTTTGTCATGTTTGTAATGTAGGTAATATTGTCGACAGGCTCAACAGTTATTCCAAAGAGACGCGCAAACAATCAGACCTGAAGCACTTGAAACTGTGAAAGCTGTACTTGCGAGCAGCGAAATTGAGCACAAAGCTGAGGCCAAGAAGAAAGCTATACCTCGTAAGGCAGCTGGACTTAGTTGGAAAGATGCTACTCTTGCAGAGTGGCCAGAGAGTAAGCCTAATTTCCTATTTCTTTTTTTTCCCTTTATTCTTGACTGGCATTGCCTCATGGTGTTAAATATGTTTATCTATTCTTCTGGTGTTGTTGTGGGGATTGCTCTAGTTTTCATTATAGTCTTTTGTAGTTTTAGGCATTGACTGAAACGGGTACTAGTATAGTGTTTTCTGTTGAAGGGTTTGGGCATAGCGACCAAATACTCCTACAATTTGGAATTTTTGAAAGAATTCAAAGACTTTAGATCTATTAGCCTAGGGTAAAGTGTTTAAGATATATTGCAAAACTCAAAAAGAAAGGATAAAGTCAATCATAGACTATTATCTCTGATATTAAGAACACCTTTTTTGTAAATGGTAATCTTATACTTCATAAAAAATGGTTTTATAGGAATGCCTTTGTTAGAGGGAGACAAACACTATGATCACAGCTAATGATTGTCTTGATGCTAGAATGGGGAGTAAAGTGACCTCATTCTGTACATAATGTTTGCGTTATAAAAAAAATTGGGGAATCAATGTGATTGTTGAATTACTTGCTTGTTGATAACGTCCATTTCCACCGCTAAAAAGCAATAGACACGGTCGTATGCAATATATTTACCCAACTATGAGTCGGGGTCGAATCCCACAGAGAACAATATGTAGGCGATTAGGAATGCAAGAAAATTATCGCTAGTCGCGCTAAGACAAACACTTAAGATTTTGGGTTTTGGAAAATGTTTATATCTAAATGCGGAAATGTAAACTAACCTAGAAAGCGAATAAAATGATCAATGGCTACAAGTATGAATGCATCGGGAATTACACTCAAGTAACGATCCAATGTATTTCACGAATTTACAAATATGAGTGAGTTTATGTTAATTAGCCACGGATAATAATTCTTAATTAGCTTCTTCCGAAGACTAACAAGACTTCCTAATTGAATTATCCCTAATCACAATTAAAAGATTAAGCGCACCCGATAGGCTACAAGTAGTCAATCCTATCCCTAGGTTGAATCTATAAAGTGAAGGTTAACGCCTCAAGTTCTTGTTAATTAATCTTTCCCAACTTCGAATTATCTTTTCCAAAATTAATTCAAAGTAAATGGGCGAGTCCTGGAGTTAGCTAATCTCTTTGGAAACATTGAAGAACAAGAATAATTAAAGTAACAATAACTCAATTCATAAATATATAAAAATCATTCAATACATAAGCACAACAAGGTATTTAATCCACACTTTAAATATGAATATTCCCATAAACAAGATTCAAGTGTTGGAAATAAATACTACACACTTAGATATACAATACAAAGCAAGGAAATGAAGAAATAAACATAAATGGGTAAGAAATCCTTAACCACAAGCTTTAATCTTCAAGACCCAAGTGTGTGTGCAAAACCCTAGCCTTCTCTCTAAGCCAAAGAGTAAAAATATGTTCAAGAGTGTAGAAAACTAATTAGAGATTCAGAGATATCTTCCAATGTCTGTTTGGACGAGTATATAATTGATTTAGGGTCAAAACGTGTGAAATGCCCATTCTGCCCAGGTCTGATGCTCAATATTCGCACCTGCGGAAAATACCTCGCAAGTGCGACTCCGCTTAAGCGGAAATTTCTCGCAGAAGCGATAATTGGGCCTCCTGTCGAGCCATCGCAGAAGCGTACATATGGTCGCTGAAGCGGCCTCGCTGAAGCGCGTATGGTTCCGCACAAGCGAACTTCCTCCGCAGGCGCGATCCTAACATCGCAGAAGCGTGACCGCTTCTGCGTCTTCATCTCCGCAGGAGCGAACCTTGCTGGCTCTCGACAATTCGCAAAAGCGATTCAAAATCTCGCAGAGGCGAGATCGCTTCTGCGATCAAACTCCGCAGAAGCGAAATGCCTGACAGTTTTGAAATCTTTCTTCTCTTCTTAGCTCAATTCCTTGTCACTTCAACCCAAATCACCTACTAGCATCATTTACCTGAAAATCTAGCAATAACCACCAAAAGCAGCCTCATTTCATATTAAAAAGGCATAAAAAGCTAAGCAAAAGAGGCTACAATGAGTGGTAAAATTGCCACTCATCAACACCCCCAACTTAAGCTTTTGCTTGTCCTCAAGCAAATCAAAACCACAACTTTAATGAGGCTTCATCATTTACAAAACAATTGCCATTGCGATTATGAACATATCACCACATCCCCAACCTATCTCATTCAAACACCATACTTATGGATTTGGTTGATACTAACAATTAGGCTCAAGTATGTACATCTTTTCTCGAATAACTCCCTCCTAAGGAAAATCAACTTCAACAATGTGCAAGGGAGTTCTAAAACAATCAAGTGACAAAAATAAGCCTCAATAAGTGACTCAAAGACACTAGTTCACTATGATTGCTCAATTTCACCGGTCTTTTCTAATTCATGCGCCCTCACAAGAAAGAAAGTCCCAACAAAGAACATTATATTTACAACAAACACAAGGGACAAAGTTTTCGAAAACACTCGCTCTCACAAAGAAACTTCAAGTGTTACGACACTTCATACCATAAGCTTGCCCTTATTTTAATTCAATGCTTATTCAAGAATGCTTAGTTGGAGGTCCCATAAGGACTTTTAAGCTTGTAATGTAGGTTTAGGGAAGGTTGGATAAGCATTTGGGTACAAGTGACTTCATCCTCCTTGAACACTACTCACAAGTTTCATTCTTTTGTATTTTGACTCTCTTTAACTCACATAGCCTCATTGGAATCTAGTTCCCAATATAGAACCACTTTACATACCTCACCCAAATTTTATTCAAGGCTCCACAATGTACATATTTACACGTATATGTAAAGACTAAATTTTTTTTTTTTTTTTTTTTTTTAAATGGAGCTTGAATATTTTAATACAAATACTTTGAGGCATGTGGATACTCAATGCACAACCTTACCAATCTCCATTTTGACACCACCCCTAACTTAGGCTTTTAGCCTCATTCTCAGTGTTCAAAGAGGGACGGGTTCAAGAGAGGGAATTATTATACAAAAAGGGAAAGGTTTGTAATGAGTTGGCCAAAGAAAGGTTTAAAGGCTCAAAATGGGTACTAGTGACATTATTTATGCAACGGTAGGCTTGAAAGGCTAAAGAGATTTTAAAATTAAAACAAAGAATGCCTAAGATCATTCCTCCAACCAAATGTACTATCATTAGCATTGAAAAACTAACCGGGCAAGTTCTAGATGATGGAAGTAAACACAAGATTTATTTCAACACTTGCTAACACACATGGCACATGAATTAATGAAGACGGATCAATTCTATAAAACTAGTGAGCTAGAAGTCACTAAAAGAGCCAAAACTTTATCACCAAAATTGTTTTACACCATGCAACTTACTTGTTTTTAACACTTTAATACAAAATTTTGGAGGGGTATTCTTAATTCATAATTTACATACAAGAGGCTACTTTTATTAGTATCAAATAATCCAAAAGCCTCATCCTAACAAAATAAGACTAATTCCCTTAAGAAGGTTGTCACACTATCTCTCATCGGGAAAAGTCACCCGGTTCACTAAGTTGTTCCTTGGGAAAGAACCGTAGCATGAAGAAAACCCAAGGAGTACTAAAAGGAAAGAAACTACTCTACATAATACTAAAAAAAAGAAAAATAATATAGGCTAATAAGAAGAAGTATAAATAAGAAAATCACAATACTAACACAAATATAACTAATCAAACCAAGTATAGAACATCAAAGTCAAAAACTGAAAAGCATAGTCACAAGCTACTCAAAAACTGAAAAGCATAGTCACAAGCTACTCAAAAACTACAAAGCATAGTCACAAGCTACACAAGCCACCCCCAACTTAGAATATTGCAGTGTCCTCACTGCACAATATCAAATGTAAAGCATAAAAAGTTTGAGGGTCTCCCTGAAGTCTGCGTCAGACTAGCAGACTGCGGGAGGAAGGCGGATCACTGCTGAGCTGAGCTCGTGGCTCCATCATCATCGGTCTCCTCATCATCATCATCATCATCATCATCATCATCATCTCCAGCAGACTGTGTCATGAAAGAGTACTCCTCACTGTCATCCTTGGTCGCCACTGGGATCTTCTTATCTGGGTTTCCCCATTTGAAGATGGCCTTGATGCCCCTCCACATCTTGATCATCACCTTGCCTTTCTTCTTGTTCTTTTTCTTCTCTTCCTCAAAGTCAGACTGAAGGGTAGCATGGGCCTTAGCCAGAGTACTGTAGGCTCCCTCCAGTTTAGTCACTGACGCTGCCATCTTCTTCATGTTATCATTTTGGAGTGTCTGGGCATCCAAGTAACTCTGCATGTCGTCCCTGGAGAAGTAAGAGGGCCCAGGCTGTGAGGAGGATGGCCCACTAGGAAGCTGTGATACTAACTCCTTAATGGTCTGAAGCTCGGAGTTAAGAATCATAAATGGCCCCTAGGCAGCTGTCTGTGAAGAGGACTCTGAACCGGTGGCTGTGAAAGTGATTTTCCTCTTCTTGCTTTTAACAGAACTCCTCTCTCCCGTCACTCTCAATGGATGAAAAGGTTTGTCCGCTGGTAGCCACCGATCGGTGCTACGGACATCAACCTCTGCCCTGGTGCATAGCAATGTGATGAGAGAAGGGAATAGTAGACCTGCATCCTTGTTGCTTGAGTACTCTCTCAAGTACTGCCTCATCTCCTGTAGAATGTAGTATCCTACATTCACCGGTGTGCCATCTAGAATGCATGCTATGATCAGTGCCCGGGTGTAGGAAACATCAGTCATGTTGCCACAAGGAGAAACTCTGTTGTTGAGGATGTATAGCCACATTTTAGCCTCGGCTGTGAAGTCGGTGGATTTGAACCCTTTTCTTCGGGTTCCCCATTTTTCTCTGAGCTGTGGTGGAAAGAGCTTGGAGACAAGCCATGCTCCATTTTCACAAGTATCCTTTTCTCGTACGTGGTCCACCGGAAAGTTGGGAATTCCAAGAGTATCATTAATTTGTTCAATGCCAAATCTCACTAACTTTCCTCGGATGACTATCCGTGGGCTATCAAAATTTACCCGCCTGAGGTTAGCATAGAATTCACGGACCCACTCCTCATTGGCTTGGCAAGGAGTGGGGATAAAGGAGGACCATCCCGATGATTCAAGTCGAGCGTAGAAATCCGGAAGCTTTTCTACCAACTTCTCTTCATGAATTCCTTTTTCAAGGATAATCTTTTTGTGGACGAGGTCATCCAAATATCTCCGCTCACAGTCAGCGGACATGAAGCGAGTATCATCATAAGGTTCATTGATTTCTTCTTCAATTTCTCTCCGTTGTCCGCTTGTGGTTGCGTCCATTTTCAAATAAATTACCTACAAAAATTCAACACAACGTCAATTGGGCAATTGAACCATATTAAGAACTTCAAAACACTGCAATTTAGCCAAAAGTTTGGATTGAACGGGCCCGGGAACGAGCAGTTGCAAAGCCACTGGAAATCGCAAAAATTTCCAGTTTTCGCTTCTGCGAACAAAGAGACGCAGAAGCGGATCCGTTTCTGCGAAAATTTCTTCGCTTCTGCGATGGTTTTCGCTTCTGCGAAGAAAAAGCCGAAGCAGCGGCTACGTTTCTGCGAAGAGGAGCTCGCTTCTGCGATGGGTATCGCTTCTGCGTGGCCTCCTCCGCAGAAGCGGATTCGCTTCTGCGAAAATATTTTCGCTTCTACGTTGTTCGCCATACTCTTCATTCCCAGCACTTTCATCAAAAAAATTTCACTTATTTATCAATGTCTAAACAAAATTTTGGCTTGTATTAGTGCAGTAAAAGGATTTATGATTCAATTAAGTCCCATTTATGATGTGAAGCCACAATACTTCATTGAAACAATGTGACAAACATCTTGCGGGCAATTTAATTTGACCTCTCTTTGAACAATGGTTGTGGTACTAGATTTCCCAAAATTTGTTCACAATTAACAGCACACATTATCTACACTCAACCAATTCCTCACTTCCTAAAACAATCTAGGATTTAAAAACCAAAAGAAGGAAATTAAAATTCAAGATATGTTACCTATAAACATTGTTAGATATGGAAATCACAAGGAATGGGAAGAGATTACCTGATGTTTGCAGAAGAGAAGGAGACTACACGAGATGCTTTTGACAAATTTCTAAGAAAATTCGGAATTTTTGGGGATTTAGGGTAGGGGAGACGGTTTTTTATGTGAAGAGAAAAGGGTTAACCAAAAGACTTAACCCCCTCTGTTTTGACATTAAACACTGGACGATTTTCGCTTCTGCGAAAATTGTCACGCCCCTGCGGAACCGCTGAAGCGATAAAGTGGCCGCTTCTGCGAATCAAGCCGCTTCTGCGTTTTAAAACCGCTTCTGCGATGTCGCTGAAGCGCAAAATGTGCCGCATGTGCGGTATGGTCGCTTCTGCGATTCCTCTGACGCTTCTGCGAGACCGCAGGTGCGACTGTTTTATCGCAGAGGCGGTTCTAGCAGAGTTGTGGTGCCAATATTCTTCAGCTACTGGTTTGTGACTGTCCGGATACCTCGACCTGCTCAAATCAACTCCAAAAATTCTCAAACTTGGCAGATTAGTTCAACATAATATTCTAAGCTATTCTAAAAAAGAAAATTTGCAAAATGATGAAAAATTTTGAAAAACCGATGGGTTGCCTCCCACCAAGCGCCGCATTTAATGTCGTGGCACGACACAAACAACATTACCACTTTTCTCGCCACTTGGATGATATGAATTGGGCCCCTAGCTTGGAATCAAGCTTATGACCACGAGCAATGGGGGTGGTAATTGGATGTTCGAGCCAATGCTTAAAATTTTCATTTTGCACTTCTTGGCTTTCAAGTGAGGAATGTCGTTTTGATTTCTTTCCTCCTCAAACTGTAAAATGTATGGCCAAAGTTGTTCCTCCTCGCATTCTTTCATTGATTCATGTGGTTCAACTCCCGTGTCACCACACAATTCCAAGGTTAAAAAATGTTTGGAATGTGACTTTAAGCCCACACTTTGCAATTCTTCTATGTTGACATTCTCTTTTTCCCCCGGATTAGAGTCAACAACAACCACATTAGAATTTACACCGGTTGACTCCAATTCCATGTTTTTGCCGACATCAACAACACTTATTGAGTTGCTTGGCGGATGTTCATTCATTTGTAAGTGCAATCCTTGGAGTTCAAAATCATTTTGGAGACTAGTCTCCAAGAGATGTTCCAAGGCATTTTGCTCCTTGTTTCCTTCTTCAAGTAGACACTCAAGCATGAGTTTGAACTCTCCATTTTGGCCATGCTCCACTTCTTCCAATTCCATAGCCCTATAATTCTTGCCAAAACGAGTAGAATCATCATAGTGGGGGCTTGGGGAAGGGATTAACAAATAAGCACAATCATCCCAATGACTATTTTGGAAACCACACTTATCACAAATACTCCACTCATGGGTTTGGAATTGTGTGCACAATTCACCCCCGGGAGAATTTAAACAATTTTGCCACGAGTGCGGTCCTCCACAATAAGGACAAGGATCATCAAAATATGAACAACTACCATTCGACCCATTTTTGTTATATGATGCCATTTTTCAAAATTAAGAAAATATAGACCCAAAGTACGAAAAATAATTACACAAATATTCACAAGTTTGGACCAAAGCACTTTCGCTTACTTCTCAATCAACCTAAATTACGCCAAATTGATCCCCGGCAACGGTGCCATTTTTGATAACGTCCATTTCCACCGCTAAAAAGCAATAGACACGGTCGTATGCAATATATTTACCCAACTACGAGTCGGGGTCGAATCCCACAGAGAACAATATGTAGGCGATTAGGAATGCAAGAAAATTATCGCTAGTCGCGCTAAGCCAAACACTTAAGATTTTGGGTTTTGGAAAATGTTTATATCTAAATGCGAAAATGTAAACTAACCTAGAAAGCGAATAAAATGATCAATGGCTACAAGTATGAATGCATCGGGAATTACACTCAAGTAACGATCCAATGTATTTCATGATTTTACAAATATGAGTGAGTTTATGTTAATTAGCCACGGATAATAATTCTTAATTAGCTTCTTCCGAAGACTAACAAGACTTCCTAATTGAATTATCCCTAATCACAATTAGAAGATTAAGCGCACCCGATAAGCTACAAGTAGTCAATCCTATCCCTAGGTTGAATCTATAAAGTGAGGGTTAATGCCTCAAGTTCTTGTTAATTAATCTTTCCCAACTCCGAATTATCTTTTCCAAAATTAATTCAAAGTAAATGGGCGAGTCCTAGAGTTAGCTAATCTCTTTGGAAACATTGAAGAACAAGAATAATTAAAGTAACAATAACTCAATTCATAAATATATAAAAATCATTCAATACATAAGCACAACAAGGTATTTAATCCACACTTTAAATATGAATATTCCCATAAACAAGATTCAAGTTTTGGAAATAAATACTACACACTTAGATATACAATACAAAGCAAGGAAATGAAGAAATAAACATAAATGGGTAAGAAATCCTTAACCACAAGCTTTAATCTTCAAGACCCAAGTGTGTGTGCAAACCCTAGCCTTCTCTCTAAGCCAAAGAGTAAAAATATGTTCAAGAGTGTAGAAAACTAATTAGAGATTCAGAGATATCTTCCAATGTCTGTTTGGACGAGTATATAATTGATTTAGGGTCAAAACGTGTGAAATGCCCATTCTGCCCAGGTCTGATGCTCAACATTCGCACCTGCGGAAAATACTTCGCAGGTGCGACTCCGCTTAAGCGGAAATTTCTCGCAGACGCGACAATTGGGCCTCCTGTCGAGCCATCGCAGAAGCGTACATATGGTCGCTGAAGCGACCTCGCTGAAGCGCGTATGGTTCCGCACAAGCGAACTTCCTCCGCAGGCGCGATCCTAACATCGCAGAAGCGTGACCGCTTCTGCGTCTTCATCTCCGCAGGAGCGAACCTTGCTGGCTCTCGACAATTCGCAAAAGCGATTAAGATCTCGCAGAGGCGAGATCGCTTCTGCGATCAGAATTCCGCAGAAGCGAAATGCCTGACAGTTTTGCAATATTTCTTCTCTTCTTAGCTCAATTCCTTGTCACTTCAGCCCAAATCACCTACTAGCATCATTTACCTGAAAATCTAGCAATAACCACCAAAAGCAACCTCATTTCATATTAAAAAGGCATAAAAAGCTAAGCAAAAGAGGCTACAATGAGTGGTAAAATTGCCACTCATCACTTGTGCATTCATCTAGGGAGAAATAGCTGTAGCTGCTTATTGTTATTAGTTATTTTTGTGAAAACTAGGACTATTTTGGAGAAGTAGTACTATTAGGATTTAGGACTACACTTTATAAACAAGAGTAGTTCTTCGTTCACGTGCTTGCAAACACTGTGGGAGTATGATTGGAATTCAAATTGTTTGTGCTGTACATGAATTTGCTATTAGTGTTGTACAATGCACAGTTAAAGTTGGACACGTTAGGAGTTGATGCAAAAACTAGAAGCATTTCACTACAATCTCTATTGCGTCCCTTGTGTCACTATCACAGTATGATTGGAATTCAAATTGTTTGTGCTGTACATGAATTTGCTATTAGTGTTGTACAATGCACAGTTAAAGTTGGACACTTTTGGAGTTGATGCAAAAACTAGAAGCATTTCACTACAATCTCTATTGGTCCCCTATGTCACTATCTCAGTTTTTGGAAGTTTGTTTTGCTCCTATATTTAGGTTCTTACTATGTGGATTTTCCTACTTATTAATGAAGATCAATTTCCATTCCTAAGAAAAAGGAAACATGATTACGCTTGACGGCCCCAATCCTTAGGGCCTGTTTGGATTGGCTTAAAAAAAGTAGCTTTTAAGCACAACTTTTTTTAAGGGCAATTCTTACCCCCTCCCCCAAAACTTGGCACGTATTGTTGATTACATCCTCAAATTATATGTGGTCTTAATTACTCACATATACTTGGTTATTCGATAGTTGTTACCCCCTTGGACGATCTCATTCTAGGAAAGTGGCATGAACTCACTTGCCACGTGAGTTTTGTTGTCCGTGTGGCATTTTTTAAAAAATAAAATATATTTTATTTTTTTTTCTAATAATATTTATTATAAAACTTGGTTAGAACTACATATGTAGGCTAATTTTTTTTATTTGGCTAAAAATAATGAAGTTTTTGTTTTTGTTTTTGAATTTGACTTGAAAATAAAGATTTATACAATTGAATTAAATAGTCAAGGCATCTAAAAAGATATAAAAATACATAGTTTGATTTTTGTTATTTTGACTATAATTTTTTATATAGATCTAAATTATGGAGCTCTAAAAATTTATTTTTTAACATATATAACGGAAAAAGTAAAAATACACAGTTGATAGTCATTGCATCAAAAGAAGAAATAAAAAGAGTGTACAATTGCAAATTCATTATATTGGCTATACCTTTTTATTAGGTAAATAATAATGGAGTTGTAGCTTTTTTTTCTTATTGATTTGACTCGAAAATAAAAATACACAATTAAGATAAATAGATATTATATCTAATGAAAATAAATAACAGAAAATACACAACTAGCTCTCTGTTATCTTTGCTAAAAATTTTCTATTTGGTTAAAATGGGAGTTCCAACTAAACTTCTACAAAATTTGGCCCCCCCAAAGAAAAAAGAAGTATGCAGTTGGAACAAATAGACATTATATCTATAGAAGAAATTAAAAAAAATAAAAGTTAGAGTAAACTCTGCAGTATATGTCAACATGAAGCAAGAAGAAATACATAGTTGTAACAAATAAATTATTGTATGTGACTATGTGCAATTAAAATATAAAAAATAACCTACTTTATCACGCCCCAAGCTCGGGGAGTGCAACTGGTACTCAACCGAGTGAATCCGGCTGTGACGACCCGGCCCGTCGTCACGAGAATTACCACCCCGTTATGTTGTAAATACATGTTTTATAATTTTATATCAGTGTTAGAGTCTATCGGGTGAGTTAGGAGTGAATTGGATTGAAAATGAGGCATATAGCCTTTTGAAGGAGACTTGAATAAGGAAAGTCAACCCGGAGTTGACTATTTGGTTAGAGGGCTCGAATCGGATTCTGATGATTCGGTTAGTTCCGGAAGGTGATTTGTGACTTAGGGGAGCAATCGGAATTGAATTTGGAGGCCCGGTGTAGAAATAGGCTTGAATTGGCTAAGGTCGAATTTTGGCGAAATCCGAACGGTAGGTGAGATTTTGATCCGGGAGTCGGAATGGAATTCCAACAGTTGCAGTAGCTCCGTTAGGTGATTTTGGATATGCTCGCAAAATTTCAGGTCATTCGGACGTCGTATGGTCGGGTTTTTCATCGAATGTGTAATTCGGAAAGTTTTAAGAAATTTAGGCTTGAATCCGTGTGTAATTGGTGATTTTGATGTTTAGGATGGTGTTTTTATGATTGGAACAAGTTTGTATCGTGTTTTGGGGTATGTTGGTGGTTATCGTTGGGGTCCCGGGGGCCTCGGGGTGAATCCGGACCATCATCCGGCATTTGGAAGCAAGTAGTGACCTGCTGTAATCTGCAGATCACTGGGCAGTGATTTGGCCTTCGCGTTCGCGAGGGAGGTATCGCGTTCGCGTAGTTTGGTCATCGTAGTCATCGCGTTCGCGAGAAGGAGTCACGCGTTCGCGTAAGAGAAGGAAGGGAAGCATCGCGTTCGCGTGGAATGGGACGCGAACGCGTAGAGGAAAAATCCGGAGTTGGGGAGTTGGACTTCGCGGACGCGTGACATCATGTCGCGTTCGCGATGAAGGACTGGAATAAGGCATCGCGTTCGCGTGAGAGGCATCGCGAACGCGATGAAGAGATTTGACTAGCAGTGAGTTTAAGTTCAGAACAGAACCAGTCGCGGATTTAATACCCAAAACCTCCATTTTTGAGTTCCAAGAGAAGAAATTGACGGGAGATTGCTGGGAAATCATCGGGGTTTCATTGGAGGTAAGTTTTGTGGCTTAATTACATCATTTTAACATGAAATCCTTGGTTAAATCCCCTGTAAATGGAAGATTAAAGGTGGGTTTGAGCCCTAGGCCTAAATTGAAGAAAAACACTGATTTGAGTGGGCAAATGGAGTCCGATTTTGGTAAATTTTATATGCCTAGACTCGTATCGAGACGAGGGTTCCGAATATGTGACTTTTGTAATTTTTCGACAAGCGTACCGAAAGTCGGGTTTTGACAACTTTGGGAATTTTGATGTAAATTGAGTTATATTGATTGGGTGTCGTCCCATTGGCCTAATTTGTTGTGTTTCTACTATATTTGATCAGATTCTATGCGTGCGGAGCTTGATTCTCGTGGCAAGGGTATTGCGGAGTAGTCGTCGCTCTGTATTGAGGTGAGTAATAGATGTGGGTGATGACCAACGGGTTCAAAACCCCGGTATACCACTTTGTGACGCTGTATAGCAGCGAGACACGTACTCTCATGTGAGTGCGGGGTCGATTGTGATTGGGGACTATGGCTTAGTCCGACTTGTTGGCACTGTGTTATGATATTGGCTATTCTTGAGCCGTCGAACCTCCTTCTCGGATGGTTGCATACTATATATTGTGATATTGGCCACTCTTGAGCCGTTGAACCCCCTTCTTGGGTGGTTGAGTATCTTGTGGGCTGTGAGCCAGCTATTTGGATCCCGCGAGGATCGTTATCATTGTCTTATCATATTGACATGTTAGTTACTACCAGTCCGTAGCTATTTGTGTTATCATGCTATTTCCAATCTCTGGAACTTGATATTACTGTTTTCAACCGAAAAATGATAAAAGATGTTTTCAAAACTACTTTTGAGCCTGCAAGGCTGTATTTGCATATTAGCTGACTGGTAGTGGATCGGGCTGCTAGCTGACTAGTAGTGGATCGGACAGCGCGCCGCAGCGTATATTCATGATTTTGTGCTTGGGCTGTAGGAGCCCCTCCGAAGTCTGAACCCCCACAGTTAGCACGGGTACCAAATTTGGATCGGGCTACACGCCGTAGCGGTTATATCATGCATTGCATTGCATTTAGCTACATCTCGTAGTTGTTATACTGTTTTGCTCGTACTTGTTGGTACAGGTACAGTTGATATTGGTTCTGTTACAGGGTATTTGATTACAACTTTACATACTGCTTTATTGTGGATTTCTTGTCTACGCTGTCTTACCCCTGTTTATTACCACTGAGTCTGGCAGTACTCATTTTACTCCCTGCACCTTGTGTGCAGATCTAGGTACCTCTCAGCAGTGATCCAGTAGTTGTGCGAGGCAACATTTGTGGATATTCGAGGTAGCTGCAGAGTCCGCAGGACCCGATGTTCTTTCTTACTGTCTTCTAATTCTGTATTGACTTTTCTTTCCGCACTTGGTATTCTTGTAAACCTATATACACTTGTTCAGTAGAGGCTCATGACTCTTGACCCTTGGTCTACGGGAGTTGATGTATTATGGGACTTGGTTCCCTGTTTTCGTATTTCTCATATCATTGTTAATGCTTTTGAAGTAAAGCGAGAGCTAGTAGCTTGGTATCATGTGAGATTGGTCAGGCTGGCCTAGCAATGTGTCGGGCACCATCACGACCGCATTTTGGGGCCGTGACAAGTTGGTATTAAAGACTAAGTTACTAGGCATCATGAGTCTTGAGTCGGTTAGTAGTGTCTCGCAAATCGGTACGAAAACGTCTGTATTTATCCTCGGGAGGCTACAGACCTTTTAGGAAACACTTCAGATTTATTGAACTATGTCGTGCAGTTTTGTTGTTCCGAGAACTGAACTTGTGTATTCTATTCTCTCGCAGATGGCGAGGACTCGTGCTACAAGACGAGGTGGACGACCACCATTGCCACCAGCTAGAGGCCGTGGTCGCGATCGTGATCGTGGTCGTGGTAGAGCTGCAGGGGCAGTGCTAGTAGACCCACCCGTTGCCCCTATTCAGGATCAGCCCCCAGTGGTTGAGGCTCCAGCAGCACCCGCTCAGGCACCGACAGTGCGTATTGTTATTCTTGGTCTTCAGGAGGCATTGGCCAAGATATTATCTGTTTGCACTGGGTTGGCTCAAGCAGTTTCAGCTACTACTGCAGCAGCGACATCTCAGACCGGGGGTGGTCATCAGACCCTCGCAGCTCGCACACCAGAGCAGTTTGTGCAGGGACTTCAGATGCCAGAGGCAGTCCTAGCTCAGGTAGTTGCACTGGCTATTCTAGTTGCGCCAGCCCCATGGTATGTTGTTCCGGTGATGCCTGACGACGAGCAGCGTCGATTAGAGAGATTTGGCAGACTTCAGCCGCCTACATTCAGTGGTACTGAGGGCGAGGATGCCTAGGGATTCTTGGACAAGTGTCAATGGATGTTGCGTACAGTAGGGATTCTTGAGTCCAGTGGTGTTTCTTTTACTACATTGTAGTTTTCGGGTCCGACATTCATTTGGTGGGAGGAGTTCGAGAGGCGTAGGCCTGCAGGGGCAGCACCCCTTACTTGGCAGCAGTTTTTCACTCTCTTTTTAGAGAAGTATATGCCACAGTCCCAAAGAGAGGAGCTACGTCGCCAGTTCGAGTGGTTAGTTCAGGGCGACATGTCTGTGACCCAGTATGAGCTCAGATTCACACAGTTGGCTAGGCATGCCACATGGATGATCCCCAATGATAGGGAGAGGATCATGAGGTTCATTGATGGCCTCAACTACTCTATCCGCATTCTTATGACCAGAGAGAGAGTTTTTTCATCTTCCTTCGAGGAGGTAGTGGACATGGCTCACCAAATTGAGGTAGATCGTCACCGAGAGAAAGAGTTGAGGGAGGCCAAGAGGCCTCGAGGTTCGGGAAGCTATAGTGGTGCTCCATCTAGGGGCCAATTTCATCAGGGCAGAGGTCATTCTTTTAGACCTCCTCAGTAGGTCGCCCAGAGCACAGTGGAGCTTCTTCTGGCCGTGGCCGTCAGGGTTATCAGCAGGGGTAGTCTTCACTCAGCGCCCTCCCAGCTTAGAGTTATACACCTGCTTCTTCAGCCTAGGGTTCATCTGTGGCGAGGTGATCCCTTCAGTTCCCTTCTCCAGCTCCCGGTAGTTGTTACGAGTGTGGTGAGTTTGGCCACACGAGGAGACAATGTCCTCGGCTTCGCAGTGGTAGGTCTCAGCAGAGGGATCATCCTTCCTCTTCTACTCCATCTTCAGTGCCATCCCAGTCTAGTAGGGTGAGGGTCAATCATCTAGTGGTCACCCCATGAGGAGAGATCTGGTGGAGGCCAGGCATGGTTCTATGCTCTTCCTGACAGGCGTGATGCAGTTGCCTCTGATGCAGATGCCTCTGTTCTATTTGATCCAGGGTCCACATATTCTTACGTGTCCTCTTATTTTGCACATCATTCGGGTGCGACTCGTGGTAGTCTTGATTTACCTATTCATGTATCCACCCCCGTGGGTGATACGATTGTCGTGGATCATGTCTATAGATCCCGTGTTATATCTATCGGGGTCCGGAGACCCGTGCGTATTTGTTATCGTTAGTGATGGTACACTTTGACGTTATATCGGGTATGGACCGGTTGTCTCCGTACCACGCTATATCGGACTGTCATGCTAAGACAGTTACGTTGGCCATTCCTGGTATTTCTCAGATCGAGTGGCGGGTTCGACCGATTTCGTCCCTAGCCGTGTTATTTCGTTCTTAAAAGCTCGGAAGATGGTTGAAAAAGGTTGTTTATCGTACTTAGATTTTGTGCGAGATGTGGGCCGAGTCTCCTAGCATTGATTCCGTACCTGCTGCGAGGACTTCCCGTACGTGTTCCTCGCACCGCCGGCATGCCACCGGACAGTGATATTGATTTTGGCATTGACTTGGTGCCGGCACTCAGCCCATATCCATTCCTCCTTACCGGATGGCACCAGCCGAGTTGAAAGAACCGAAAGAGCAACTTCAAGAACTTCTGGATAAGGGTTTCATCCGCCCTAGCGTGTCTCCGTGGGTGCGCCGGTATTATTTGTTAAAAAGAAAGATGGTTCCATGCGAACGTGTATTGATTATAGACAATTGAATAAAGTGACAGTGAAGAACAAGTACCCTCTACCGCGCATAGATAATTTGTTTGATCAGACTGGGTGCGAGGGTGTTTTCTAAGATCGATCTTCGTTCGAGCTATATCAGCTGAAGATCGTGGACTCTGATATTATGAAGACCGCATTTAGGACCCGATATGGTCATTACGAGTTTCTTGTGATGTCTTTGGGCTGACCAACGCCCAAGCAAGCATTTATGCATCTGATGAACAGCGTGTTCATGCCTTATTTGGATTCATTTGTGATTGTGTTCATCGATGACATTCTAGTCTACTCCCGTAGTCAGGAGGAGCAGCATGCTCAGCATTTGAGTATTGTGTTGCAGAGATTGAGGGAGGAGAACCTATATGCTAAATTCTCTAAGTGCGAGTTTTGGCTCGAGTCCGTAGCATTTCCGGGACACGTGGTGTCTCGTGACGGTATTCAAGTTGATTCGAAAAAGATAGAGGCGGTGCAGTAGTTGGCCTAGACCGACCTCAACTACGGAGATCCAGAGTTTTTCTGGCTTGGCGGGATATTATCGCCGGCTTGTTCAGGGGATTTTCATCCTTTGCTTCTTCATTGACTAAGTTGACCCGTAGGGTGCACCATTCGTGTGGCTCGGATGACCGCGAGGAGAGCTTTCGAAGCTCAAGCATGCCTTTGACCACGCCTCCAGATGTTAGTATCGCCATCGCCTTCAGTGTTCATATACCGTTTATCGCGATGCCTCGAGAGCGGGGATAGGTTGTGTGTCGATGCGTGAAGGTAAGGTGATTGCTTATGCTTCTCGGCAGCTGAAGCCACATGAGAAGAACTATCCTGTTCATGATTTGGAGCTAGCCGCCATTGTTCATGCCTCGAAGATTTGGAGGCACTATTTGTATGGCGTGTCTTGTGAGGTGTATACCGACCATCGTAGTCTCCAGCACTTGTTCAAACAGAAAGACCTTAATTTGCGATAGCGGAGATGGCTTGAGTTGCTTAAGGATTATGACATTACTATTTTATATCATCCGGAAAAGGCCAACGTGGTGGCCGATGCTTTAAACCGGAAGGCGGTCAGTATGGGGAGCTTGGCATATATTCCAGCAGAGGAGAGGCCATTTGCTTATGATGTTCATCAGGTGCTAGCCAATCGGCTAGCGAGGTTAGATATTTTGGAGCCCAGCCGAGTATTGGCTTGTGTTGTATCTCGGTCAACCCTATATGATCGTATTCGCGAGCGCCGTATGATGATCCACATTTGGTCGTCCTTAGGGACAGAGTTGAGCATGATGACGCTAGAGATGTCACCATTGATAGTGACGGTGTATCTGAGGATGCAAGGCCGGATATGTGTGCCCAATGTTGATGGCCTTCGCGAGTTGATTCTGGATGAGGCCCATAGCTCGCGGTATTCTATCCATCCAGAGCCGCTAAGATGTATCAAGATTTGAAACAACACTATTGCGGAGAAAGATGAAAATGGACATTGTCGACACGTAGCACGCGTGCCTCAACTATCGCTAGTGTTAAGTACGAGCATCGAGGCCCTGGCGGTGTATTTCAAAGGCATTGATATTCCCGAGTGGAAACGGGAGAGGATCACTATGGACTTTGTTATCGGACTCCCTCGACGGCGAGGAAGTTTGATTTTGTACGGGTGATCGTGGATAGACTGACCAAGTCGCCTCACTTCATTCCGCTAGTACTACCTACTCATCGGAGCGGTTGGCCGATCTTTATTCGAGAGATTGTTCGGCTGTACTGGGGTCCCGTTGTTCATCATATCCGACGAGGGTACTCGCTCACTTCTCGCCTTGGAGAGCATTTCAGCGAGAGATGGGTACACTGGGTCGAGTCGAGTACAGCATTTCACCCCCGGACGTACGGACAGTCCGAGCGCACTATTCGGATTTCGGAGGATATGTTGCGAGCTTCGTGTGATTGATTTTGGTGGTTCGTGGGACGAGTTCCTACCACTTGCCGAGTTTGCCTACAACAACAGCTTCCAGCCGAGTATTCAGACGGCCCCGTACGAGGCATTGTACGGCAGACGCGTAGATCCCCCGTGGGATAGTTTGAGCCTCGGCGAGGTTAGATTGATAGGGACGGAGTTAGTCCGTGATGCTCCGGATAGAGCAAAGTTGATCCAGAGAGGCTTCGTACAGCACGGTCTGTCAGAAGAGTTACGCGGACCGCAGAGTTCAAGAGTTGTCTTTCATGGTCGGCGACGCAGTATTCTCGAGCGTTTCGCCCATGAAGGGCGTTGCGAGGTTTGGGAAGAAAGGAAAGTTGAGTCCTAGGTACATTGGTCCTTTTGAGATACTCGTGAGGGTGGAGAGGTGGCATACGAGTTAGCCTTGCCGCCCAGATTATCCAGCGTCCATCCAGTATTCCATGTGTCTATGCTCCGGAAGTACATTGGAGATTCGTCTCATGTATTAGATTTCAGCACCATTCAGCTTGATGGTGATCTATCCTACGATGTGGAGCCTATTGCTATTTTGGGTCGTCAGGTGAGAAAATTGAGGTCCAAGGAGATTGCATCAGTTAAGGTTCAGTGGAGGGGTCGACCCGTGGAGGAGGCTACTTGGGAGGTTGAGCAGGAAATGCGGAGCAGATGCCCTCAGCTATTTGAGACTTCAGGTATGTTTTTCGACCCGCTCGAGGACGAGCGTTTGCTTAAGAGGGGGAGAATGTGATGACCCGGCCCGTCGTCACGGTAATTACCACCTCGTTACATTGTAATTGTATGTTTTATGCTTTTATATCAGTGTTAAAGTCTATCGGGTGAGTTAGGAGTGATTTGGATTGGAAATGAGGCATATAGCCTTTGCGAAGGAAACTTGAATAAGGAAAGTCAACCCGGAGTTGACTATTTGGTTAGAGGGCTCGAAATCAGATTTTTGTGATTCGGTTAGTTCCGGGAGGTGATTTGTGATTTAGGGGAGCGATCGAAAATGAAATTGGAGGCCCGGTGTAGAAATAGGCTTGAATTGGCTAAGGTTGAATTTTGGCGAAATCCGAACGGTAGGTGAGATTTTGATCCGGGAGTCGGAATGGAATTCCGACAGCTGTAGTAGCTCCGTTAGGTGATTTTGGATGTGCCTGCAAAATTTCAGGTCATTCGGACGTCGTTTGGTGGGGTTTTTGATGGAATGTGCAATTCGGAAAGTTTTAAGAAATTTAGGCTTGAATCCGTGGGTAATGGGTGATTTTGATGTTTAGGATGGTGTTTTTATGATTGGAACAAGTTCGTATCGTGTTTTGGAGTATGTTGGTGGTTTTCGTTGGGGTCCCGGGGGCCTCGGGGTGAATCCGGACCATCATCCGGCATTTGGAAGCAAGAAGTGACCTGCTGTAATCTGCAGATCACTGGGCAGTGATTTGGCCTTCGCGTTTGCGAGGGAGGTATCGCATTCACGTAGGCTGGTCATCGTAGTCATCGCGTTCGCGAGAAGGAGTCACGCGTTCGCGTAAGAGAAGGAAGGGAAGCATCGCGTTCGCGTGGAATGGGACGCGAACGCGTAGAGGAAAAATCCGGAGTTTGGGAGTTGGCCTTCGTGGACGCGTGACATCATGTCGCGTTCGCGATGAAGGACTGGAATAAGGCATCGCGTTCGCGTGAGAGGCATCGCGAACGCGATGAAGAGATTTGACCGGCAGTGAGTTTAAGTTCAGAACAGAACCAGTCGCGGGTTTAATACCCAAAACCTCCATTTTTGAGTTCCAAGAGAAGAAATTGACGGGAGATTGCTGGGAAATCATCGGGGTTTCGTCGGAGGTAAGTTTTGTGGCTTAATTACATCATTTTAACATGAAATCCTTGGTTAAATCCCTGTAAATGGAAGATTAAAGGTGAGTTTGAGCCCTAGGCCTAAATTAAAGAAAAAAACACCGATTTGAGTGGGCAAATGGAGTCCGATTTTGGTAAATTTGATGTAAATTGAGTTGTATTGATTGGGTGTCGTTCCATTGGCCTAATTTGTTGTGTTTCTACTGTATTTGATCATATTCTACGCGTGCGGAGCTTGATTCTCGTGGCAAGGGCATCGCGGAGTAGTCGTCGCGCCGTATCGAGGTAAGTAATGGATGTGGGTGATGACCAGCGGGTTCGAAACCCCAGTATACCACTTTGTGACGCTGTATAGCGGCGAGACACGTACTCTCTTGTGAGTGCGGGGTCGATTGTGATTGGGGACTATGGCTTAGTCCGACCCGTTGATACTATATTGTGATATTGGCTATTCTTGAGCCGTTGAACCTCCTTCTCGGATGGTTGCATACTATATTGTGATATTGGCTACTCTTGAGCAGTGGAACCCCCTTCTTGGGCGGTTGAGTATCTTTTGGGCTGTGAGCCAGTTATTTGGATCCCGCGAGGATCGTTATCATTGTCTTATAATATTGACATGTTAGTTACTACCAGTCCGTAGCTATTTCTGTTATCATGCTATTTCCAATCTCTGGAACTTGATATTACTGTTTTCAACCGAAAAATGATAAAAGATGTTTTCAAAACTACTTTTGAGCCCGCGAGGCCGTATTTGCATATTAGCCGACCGATAGTGGATCGGGCCGCACGCCGCAGCAGTACATATGATGGATCGGACCGCACGCCGCAGCTGATATCGTGCTTGGGTCGTAGGAGCCCTCCGAGTCCGAACCCCCACAAGCGAGCACCGGTACCCAAATTGGATCGGCCACACGCCGTAGCGGTCATATCATGCATTGCATTGCATTTAGCTACATCCGCTAGCCGTTATATCGTTTTGCCGGGTACTCGTCGGTACAGTACCGATGATATTGATTTTGTGACGTGGTATTTGATTACAGCCTTTACATAGTGATTTATTGCGGATTTCTTATCCGCGCCTGTCTTACCCCCGTTTATTACCACCGAGTCCGGCAGCACTCATTTTACTCCTCGCACCTTGTGTGCAGATCCGGTACCTCTCAACGAGTGATCCAGTAATTGTGCGAGGCAACATTTGTGGATATTCGAGGTAGTTGCACAGTCCGCAGGACCCGATATTTCTTCTTACTGTCTTTTGATTCCGTATTGACTTTTCTTTCCGCACTTGGTATTCTTGTAAACCTATATACACTTGTTCAGTAGAGGCTCATGACTCTTGACCCTTGGTCTACGGGAGTTGATGTATTATGGGACTTGGTTCCCTGTTTTCGTTATATGTATCGCTATTGCTTCGTGATTTGATATGCTTAAATGTATTATGGGAGTTGATATGTTTTCAAAACTATCGCTAGTGAAACAGAATTTCAAAGCACAACATGATTCATTGACCTTTCCAGCACTCATATACAACCCACATCAATGTTTATGGAGCCTCTAAGTAGATACAAAAGGAAGTGCTCCAAAAGTGCCGGCAACAAGGCCCCGACTATACCTTAAAATATGATTAGAAGGTGAACATAAGATACAAGATATGGGACCCCAAAATGTTGTGGGGCTCACCAAGTCAGTTGGAAAGAGGGCGCGCCAGTAGCTGCGACCAACACTTATGCTATGGAACCACCTACATCCATTTAAAGATGCACCGTTGTCACACCTCCTTTTTACCGGCGCATAACGTAAATACGTAAATGTGCCACTGTTTAATACAACACCCCGAGAAGGGATATAATAATAATCAGTGAAGGAGTTTTTCCACTTAAAGGACAGTCGGAACGGGATCAATTTATTTAATTTTTCAGAGTCGCCACTTGGGAAAATAATGGTGTCCCAAGTCACCGGTTAATCCCGAACCGAGGAAATTTATGACTCTGTAATACAGTCTGCGAAACTAGAAACCTGGATAAGGAATTCTGTTAACCCGGGAGAAGGTGTTAGGCACTCCCGGGTTCCGTGGTTTTAGCACGGTCGCTCAACTGCAATTTTTTGCTTTTATCTGATTTCTTATATATTTTAACTAGGTGCTTTTAATGCTCCACCTTTTAATTTTAGAAGAATTACGACGTCACGAAAATACATTTCGAGTCACACCGCAACCGGTACGCCTGTGACTTTAATGCATTTCAGTTTCGCCGAGACTAAGATTTGGGTCACATAAATGCGCACCCGTATTTAGGAAAGTAATTTTATTAACAAATCGTGCCTAAAGAGTCTATCATCTTTATTACTTTTGGAAAGATCGTGAAATTTGCTAAATGATCTTCCCGAGTCTAAATTTTATTACAATTAATTGAGGGCCCCGCAATTATGTGGTTTTGTTTGGCGAGTCTCGTCTTATTTTTATTAAGGGCTAACCTAAAGCAACTACAAATTTTCTATTTATTATTTGTCTCAAAAGGCCAATTAACTTACAATTATAAATTCGGGCCTCGAATTGAAATCTAAATCCAACAAAAAGGGAAGACCCTTTTAGCTTGAACCCGCTACCTAATTCGAAACCCAATTTTATATCACAAATTAATTTTCATATTCCTAATATAATTTTTAAGGGGTTTTATTTGGCATAACACTCCTCAATTTATTCTAAAATAAACTACAAATATTCACGAGTTATTATTTTTGTAATTTTTAAGCTACTTAAATATTATTGCAAGGCTCAACAGTTAGGGAGTGAGTTTGTGGAGAAATATTAATTTCAATTACTAAGATATAAGAAAAGAAAAATCAAAATAGAAAAAAAAAATTACAGCATAGTTGAAGATATTTATCACTTAATAAATCGTTCGTACTCAATGTAAATAACATGTTGATTTATATTAAAAATATCTGCAAACCAAAAATTCACTGATAAGGGTCATCACCTGAACTCGTTAACCACCAAACAAAACATATACAACTTAAAGATATTTTATACTAATAAAATACTAATTCCTACAAAAGTCAAGTAAAGAGGAATTAATAAGTTGAAATTAAGCATTCATGCAAGTATTCATTTCATAATTTTTATATAAATAGAATGACTACACCATATTTGGGAAGGATATAGTACCTTAGCAAAAAAAATTAAAATTGTACGACAAATGGAGGCAGTGACAATCTACTGACGAAGCTCAGCTTGATTATGCGAACAGCAACAGACAATATTTAAGCCCCCGAATTCAAATACAAGGAACAAATTCGGATGCGGGTCGGAGCGATTCCAATAGATGCCACTTAAAATCCCAGCAACAAGCAAACCACGCAGCAAAAATTTCAGCAGTACTTAAATCTCTTTCGAGCCAAGAATGAATCAAAAGATTACTTAAAAAAAAACTTAGAACTCAAAGAACCACCCAAAAAATTTAATTAACAGTAACTTTTAGTTTTTCCAAATCTCCTCTAATCTCACCTCCCTAATGTGTATTTCAGCCCTTTTTATTTCATTGACCCACTGAATTTTTCCACTTACTTAATTCTTATTAACTAATATATAATTAGTGTAACCCCTATCCAAGTTAGCAGGCTCCTACTTAAACCCCTAAACTACTGCTAATTACCCCCTAAACTCTTAGCAGCCCCACTATTAATGTGTATATGCGTGCGTTTTATATGGAAGTCATGGCTGAAGCTTTTTTTTTTTTGAATTTTGTTGGGAAGTGGGGTATGAATCATCCAAAATATATTTATGTATGTGAGAAATATTGTGCTAGTGAGATCACGTGGGAGGGATGGTAAACAAAGAAAAATGAGCAATTAATTTTTAATTAATATTTTTTTTGGAAAGACATTATTGTTTATAAAAATGGCAAAACAAAAATCAACAAAAAGGAATCTTTGGCATGTGGTATGTTATCCCACTTGGAACGACATGACAACCAAAATTCCTCCTTTTTTTTTTTAAATAATCTTTTAATTAACAATAATAAAATAAAGATCTATTCGGTAAATTATTACACTTAAATCTCTAACCAAAAAAAATTGTACGAAACTAGCATATTTAAGATAAATAAAAAATATATTTAGAGGTGACATATAACTAATATATTAATAAAATTTAAAGTACTACCTAATGTATACTAAATGTAAAATATTTTTGAACTTTTTTTTTCTTATCTTTCTCTTTTAAAAATAAAATGGCAAGACTATTTTGATATATATTTTTTTTATAAAAAGTAAAAGAAATTAAAAGTTGATAGTAAAAACCAATTAGCTAAAATAATTAAAAATATTTTTTATATTTTTTATTACTTGAATGAAATAAACATGCACAAACAAATATTCACAAAATAACAGAAAATGCCATAAAAATACACAGAATTAAAAACCAATGAAAAAAAAAATTATTTGTTTTGAATTTATGGGAGTAATTGATATGAGGCAAAAATCACGTGCTTACAGCTGCCCCTCTTTGCCCGTAAACACGAAGAGTTTTCGTGCAAAGATAAGTGAGCGGATACGAGCAATTTTTGCCCGTTTGAGTACTCCGTGTGAAGCATTTTTTGAAAATATTTGACCGAACCTTTGCTTCAAAAGATCTCCTACATATCCCTGGCTAAAAGGGAATCAGGTCAATGTAGTTCGGAAAATTTTGGTAGCTGGGACTACCAATGAAACTGCGATTTTTTGCTGTTACTGTTGTTGCTGTTGCGGTTACTACTTGCTGACCTCCTTATTACACCGAGGGGAATGTAAAATTAAGAAGTTATTCTAAGCTATGATTCTACAATTACAATTATTCCTATCCTAGCTTTTGTTTGCTTCTCCTTGTCTCTTTTTTCTTTGATTTTTTGAGATGCTTACTCTCCCTTTTTTGTTGATTTTCTTTCTTGTTTTCCTCTTTCTTTTCTTTTTTTGATTTTCAATGGTACTTCTTGCCCTCGAGCCGAACCTGCTCAAAACAAAACAACAAACTACTTTTTTTTTCTTTTTCTCGCCCCCTGCATGGGCTTTTAGCTATATAAACCATGTTGTGCATAAATATATTCCCGTATTTGAAGCTGTGGGCGCCTAACGTAAATTAAACGTGCAATGCAAATGCGTAAATATATTCCCGTATTCGAGGTGGGCACCAACGTAAATTAAACGTGCAATGCGATGCGGAAAAGTATTCCCGTATTCGAAGTGGGCACCTAACTGAATTTAAACGTGCAATGCGATGCAAAAAGTATTCCCGTATTCGAAGGTGGGCACCTAACGTAGACTCTCTTTCTTTTCGTTGATTTTCTTTGATGCTGACTCTCTTTTTTGTTGATTTTCTTTTCTTGTTTTCCCCCCCTTTTTTTGATTTACAATGGTATTTCTTGACCTCGAGCTGAACCTGTTCAAAACAAAACAACAAACTACTTTTTTTTCTTTTTCTGCCCTAGTGTGGGCTTTTAGCTATATAAACCATGATGTGCAGAAAAATATTCCCGTATTTGAAGGTGGGCACCTAACAGAATTTAAACGTGCAATGCGATGCAGAAAAGTATTCCCGTATTTGAAGGCGGGCACCTAACAGAATTTAAACGTGCAATGCGATGCAGAAAAGTATTCCCGTATTTGAAGGCGGGCACCTAACATAATTTAAACGTGCAATGCGATGCAGAAAAATATTCCCGTATTCGAAGGTGGGCACCTAACATAAATTAAACGTGCAATGCGATGCGGAAAATATTCCCGTATTCGAAGGTGGGCACCTAACAGAAATTAAACGTGCAATGCGATGGAGAAAATATTCCCGTATTCGAAGGTGGGCACCTAACGTAAATTAAACGTGCAATGCGATGCGTAAAAATATTCCCGTATTCAAGGCGGGCACCTAACCGAAATTAAACGTGCAATGCGATGCGCAAAATATTCCCGTATTCGAGTGGGCACCTAACGGAAATTAAACGTGCAATGCGATGCAGTGAAAAGTATTCCCGTATTTGAAGGTGGGCACCTAACGTAAATTAAACGTGGAATGCGATGCGTAAAAGTATTCCCGTATTCGAGGTGGGCACCTAACGTGAAATTAAACGTGCAATGTGATGCGTAAAAATATTCCCGTATCGGAAGGTGGGCACCGACATAAATTAAACGTGCAATGCGATGCGTAAAAGTATTCCCGTATTTGAAGCGTGGGCACCTAACGAAATTAAACGTGCAATGCGATGCGTAAAAGTATTCCCGTATTCGAGCGTGGGCACCTAACAGAAATTAAACGTGCAATGCGATGCAAAAATATTCCCGTATTCGAAGGGGGGGCGCCTAACTGAATTTAAACGTGCAATGCGATGCGGAAAATATTCCCGTATTAGAAGGTGGGCACCTAACGAAATTAAACGTGCAATGCGAATGCGAAAAGTATTCCCGTATTCGAAGGTGGGCACCTAACATAAATTAAACGTGCAATGCGATGCAGAAAAATATTCTCGTATTCGAAGGTGGGCACCTAACAGAAATTAAACGTGCAATGCGATGCGAAAAGTATTCCCGTATTCGAAGGTGGGCACCTAACAGAATTTAAACGTGCAATGCGACGCAGAAAAGTATTCCCGTATTCGAAGGTGGGCACCTAACAGAAATTAAACGTGCAGTGCGATACAGAAAAGTATTCCCGTAGCTTGAGGACTCGGGAGTGGATTTTAAAAGATGTTACCTTCCTCTTTTTGGTATTTTCTTTTACCAATTATCTCTTGCCTGTGAATTTCTCCACTTATTGGCGAACTTCTCTTTTTGGTGTTTTCTATTTTCCACATTGGTCACATTCACTTTAAAGTGATTAGTGACAATTTGTTCCCGCATGAAACAGAACTTATTAGATATAACCTGCTGGCAACTGGCATCTGCCGTCCCTGCTTCTTATTGCTTTCTTCTTTTTGCTTTTCTCATGTTGTGTGGCTTTCAACTGCTTATCCCTTGCAGACTCTTTTTGTATTTTCTCATTTTTTCCATTTTTGTTTTGTTTTCTTTTCCTTTGGCCATATTTGCCAAGCTTCCTTATTTCCTTCCCAACTCTTCCTTCTTTCCGACCCAGTGTTGTTTCAGCTTTCGTTATCAAGAGCTGGTAGTTAGCTCTCAAAAGGTAAACAATGAAATGCAGAAAATAAAAGAAAGGTAAGGGCGTTTTGGAGAGATGATAAAACTTATCTCGGTATTTGTCGGCTGATTCCGCTGACCATGCCATGTATTTAAACTCTGACCCAGTTCGTTCCAATCATTATTCTGTCTCCGAATTGTTTCCAGCCCAAACCGATACTGTTTTTTGTTACCTTTTCTCTTTTCTAGTGGTCCTTACGATCGCCTTACGGTTCCTCGAAAGGTTTTCACCAATAGAACTCTCTCATTTATTCTCTCAACCTCACAATCGCCTCGCAGTGCCTGTTAAGGTTTTCACTAACAAGACTCTCTCATTTTATTTCTCTCAAACTCACAGTCGTCTCACAGTGCCGATTAAGGTTTTCACCGATGAGACTCTCTCATTTTTTATTATTTCTCATTTTTCCTTTTGTATTTTGTTTTCTTACCACAGGTGTTGTCCGATGTTTCACTCCTCCTTCATTGCATTCGTTATCATTTCAGAATTGATCAGAAGGTCTTTCTTTGGACCGTAACGTGGCTTTTGGATGGGTTAAGAAAGAAAGGTACAAAGGCTCAAAATCTCACGAGGGTTCAAAGATATTTACAACTCTCGAATTTATTAAACATAACTTCTGCCCCAGTTTCAATATGTGGAGAATTTTTGGATTTTTTCTTTATTATGACTGAACCTCAGAGAGGCTGCCTACGTACCCTTTCGGGATCAAGTCAGACGTAGTTCATCCAACTTCATTAGTTAGATGGATTTCTTTTTGACTTTTTCCCGATTTCTTTTGTCTTTTCCTCTTTTTTTTTCTCTTTTTTTCATTTTTTTTTCCATCATTTTTTCATCATTTTTTTTTCGTTTTGTCAATTTCGATCTTATGATTCTGAGAGAGGGATACGAAAGAATATATTCATTAAGGCTCAAGGGGTTTGTCAATGGATAAAGTGTTTGGATAGAGAATAAAATGCCTTCGTTATTTCAATTCCAAAATCACAACAAAATACAAAACACATAATTGAAAAGGAATCATACATAGTATCTTTTGACCGCATCCGAATTGATAGCAGTCTCTACGCACTTTCCTTCAACATCTGTTAAATATAATGCTCCATTGGACAACACCCGTGATACCACAAACGGTCCCTGCCAATTTGGCGCAAATTTGCCCTTCGCCTCGGCCCAATGCGGTAAGATACGCCTCAACACAAGCTGTCTGACTTCAAACTTTCGAGGTCGTACCTTCTTATTGTATGCTCTGGCCATTCTTCGTTGATACAATTGCCCATGGCAAATTGCGGCCAACCTCTTCTCATCGATCAAAATCAATTGTTCCAACCGGGCTTTTACCCATTCATCGTCATCTATCTCAGCTTCGGCTATGATCCGTAATGACGGTATTTCTACTTCTGCGGGTATAACAGCCTCTGTTAAATCTGTTAGTTTAAATGCGGTGGTTGGTTGTAGCCTTGAACCTTGATGGCGGCTGCTTTCCACTCGAGTGCCTTGCCTATTCACCGACTATCCATTTTTACTTCTTCTTTGTTCAAAATCCACCTCTCTTTAGGTATGTATATTGTTCCTTTCTTGACGGATCCCACAAACTTCGATCTCGATTCCTTTGATGACTCCACTTGACAACCTTGGGTGTTTCTTGACTGACTCTTAGAAGATATACCCCCTCTCTGTTCGAACCCCGTACTTCCATTTGTTATATTTTCCCTGAGTTGGCACTTTGCCGACCCTTGTGTCTTGCATGATCCTTATTGCACATGTTGCTCTTGTGGGCTTAAATCACTGGCCTTGTCATTCCCTGACCTGCGACAATCGTCGTGTTGGCTAAATCCCATCTTGTGCAATTGGAAAGCTTGGTGGCAAATTTTGAAATCATTTCTATACTTGTTATGACCTGACTGACTCGATAAGAAGGAGGGTAAAACAAAGTGTGAAGAATAAAGAGAAAGGAAAACACAATTCCTAACAAGAAACCTACAGACAAATGACCTAACGGATTTTGAATACCAACTCTAGCGACCTTGACATGCACTTTTGGCCTTCTCCGTATAGCAAAGTTGATGTTCAACTCTTGTTGCAAAGTTCTGCTGTGAAACCGGTCTTCAATACTTCATTTCTTTGATCTGATCCTTAGTCGACTTGCAGCGCTCGTAGGGTTTTCGCCAACAAGCCTCTCTCATTTGATCTTTCTTTCTCTCAACTCACCGTCGCCTTACGGTGCCCGTGCGGGTTTTCACCGATAAGACTCTCTCATTTTGACTTCTCTCATCTTGGAGTCTCGTGGTGGTTTGAGTTCTTCATTCTCCTTTGTTCGGACTGGAGTGTTGCCCCTGATGTGATTGACCTTTGTTCGCTTGACTCGGCATTTCTTGAAGATTGATCGGAAGGTCTTCCTTTGGACCGTAATGTAGGCTTTTGGTTGGGATAAAGGCTCAAAATATTTCATCGTAGGATAAAATTACATCTTTTCGGAATCTTTATTCTTTCAACAACCATAACTTCTGCCCCACTTTTCTTCTTGGGGGATTTTTTTTAGATTTTCGGATTTTTCATTTATTGTGACTAAACCTCAGTGAGGCTGCCTACGTACCCTTTCGGGATCAAGTCAGACGTAGTTCAGATCATAAGATCGCTTCCTTGTTACGATTTGACTTCTCCCGGTTTTTTTTCTCTTCTTTTTCTTTTTCTTTTCTTTTTCTTCTCTTTTCTTTTTTTTTTCTTTTTTTTCTTTTCTTTTGTTTCTCGCTCAATCCTCAATTTTTGTTGTTGATTCCGAAAGAGGGATATGAAAGAAAATATAATATGGCTCAAAGGGGTAGCAATTGACGAAGTGTTTGGATAGCCGAACGAAATGCCTTCGTCATTCCAATCTTCAAAACCTACCAAGTACAAACTACATGGTCAAACACCTTTGATTGATCCACATTTTGCCTTCTGTATTTGACGATTCTCCGTGCCATTGGGTAACAATCTCGATATCACGAATGATTCCTTTGGCTTTGGGGTATTTTTGCCTTTGGCTTTAAAGTGATGATGCATTTCCAAGGCATTTCTTTATGTTACACTTTCCACAATGTTCACTTGATTTCGGCTTCACAGTATTCCAATATGTTTTTATTTCTTCCGAGTATCATTACATCTTCAACATTGTTTCATTGACTTTTAAAATCAGGCTTAGAATTATGTGCATGTCATGTTGCTAAAACCAGTATGAGAAGAATTGCAAAGTTATCAGAAATGGAATGACTAGGAATGATGGGAAACAAAGAGTTGTATTAAACTGATGGGTTGAAACAACAAGATGAACAACAAAACGAACAGACTAGACTGGAATTACAAACCTAGACGGCACTAAACCATTTTATTACTAAACAAAGCAAAGATAGAAGGGTTTTGACTCTCAAGACAACCCGGATTACAACCCTGAAATAACCCGGGCAACAGAGATGACATCAAAATAAACCACCAAAAACTCCAAGAGGTGGTGCACCTTCCCAATTGACAAACATGGCATCTTAGCCGCTGTATTCTGCATTAATGTCGCCAAGATTGCTTTCTGTTTCAATATCTTCAACTTCAATGGGCAGCTTGCCAAGAAGATTCTCTTCACCCACGTCATCGGGTATTGTCCTCACAAAACGTGCAACGTTATGTGCAAGTAAAGGATTCTGTGCAATGTTCTGTTTTCCTCAACCACAGTAGGCCCTTGTTGAACTTTCTGACCCTCAGTCACTTGAGCACTCGTAACAACTCCGATGTCGGTTATCATTTTCATTGAATCTTGTTTACCACAACCAACCACCTCAATTTTCTGGATTAACAAAGCGAAACCATCATGTTAGCGTTAAGGTGTTCCGCTTATTGATTTCTCTCCTCTTTTTTTTTCTTTTCTCTTTTTATTTCTTTTTGTGGGTTTTTCCTTTTCTTCTTTTTTTTTCTTTTTGTAGTTTTTTTTTTCATTTTTTTTTCTTTTTGGTTATGGATATGGTCGAATCCTATGTGGATTGCCTACGTATCATGACCCCGCATGAATCAGACCGAGCATAGTTCTTGCAAATTAATGCAAGAAATAAAGAGATGTTTATTTGATTTTTTTTTCTTTTTTTTTGAAGGAAAATTATAGAAGCCGACTCCAACTACAAACTCGTGTAGGAGATTTCTACAAGAATAAGAATATTTTTGGTGTCAATTATGACTTTTGCTACAAAATTGGCCACAAAATGACTATTTTTGTAAAATTTATTTAAGAAAGATAAACTTGACATTTTTTTTATCCTGTGGCTCATGGGGCATCGTTCGACATCACCATAAACCAACACAAGACTATTTTTCATAAATTGGCCATGTAATGGCTTATTTAAACAAAGTGGCTCTTTTTGCAAAATTTTATTTAAGAAGATGCAAATTCAAAATTTTTATCCTGGGGCCTATGGGGCATCGTTCAGCACCGACACAGGCCAACACAAGACTGAGGAGGTTAAAATGCAAAAAATGTGGCTATTTCAGTAAAATTTCGGCCATGTAATGGCTTGTTTGATAAAGTGGTTATTTTTGTAAAGTTGAGTGATGACTCAAAACTTGATTTTTACGGATACAGCCTTTCGACATTTCCGCGAGGGAATATTTCAAGGCTGTGTCCAAAATTATTTAAAATGATTCAAAGTGGCTATTCTTGCAAAAACGGCCTTCCAGCGTCCTTTTCAAGGACATTCGGCTTGTTTTAAACAAGAATAGCATCACCCGACTTATTTATAACAAAATCAAAAATTTGACATTTTTTTGGTTATTTTTGCAAAAGGGGTGTGAACCCGGACTTGATTTTGCGCTATGGCCTTGCAACATTTCCACAAGGAATATTTTAAGGCTATGCCCGCAAATTATTAAAAATGATTCAAAGTGGCTATTTTTGCAAAAAACAGCCTTCCGGCGTCCTTTCGGAAGATTCAGCTATTTTTCAAAAATGGCATCACTTTGATTTTATTGACAAAATCAAACACACATTTTTTTTTTGATTTTTTAAAAGGGATGGCCTTTCAACATTTCCACAAGGGTATTTCAAGGCTATTATTCAAAAGGAGAAGATTTCAAAGTGGCCATTTTTGCAAAAACAGCCTTCCGGCGTCCTTTCGGAACATTCGGCTATTTTCAAAAAACAGCATCACTTTCGATTTATTGAAAACTAAACACACATTTTTTTTTTTGATTTTTTGAAATGGGTGATTGGACCCGATGAGGGTTGCCTACGTATCCCACCTAATGGCGAGAATCAAACCTCTGCGTAGTTCGGTCAAATTACTTGACCAATTATTTCAACAACAAAACCATTTTTTCAATTTTTTTGGATTTTCCGGATACCCACTTTCACTAACTCTTATTTCTCTCTTTTTTTTTCAACAATTTTTCTACCCTCGGGATTTTCGCCGGTCCGCATAATGATCAAGGACAATTAAAAATGCAACACATAATATGCTCGGTCTTAATTGCCGGGTCACCTGTCCTAGACGGACCCAACCCCTATGTTGAGTCCCCTAAGTCAGATATGATGCAAATAAACGTCCTAGACCTAGGTTCAATATCCTAAAGTTTTCATATGGTGCTAGACCGTGTACCCGAGCGGACAACTCGGATCGAGGAGGGGGCTACGTACCGGTGACCCGCGGAGTCAATCGGCTTTGTAACTTGTCCGGCCTCTTTTTCTTATTTTTGGTATTGACACTAACAAAAAGGGGAGTCTCAACCAGTAAGCACATCCCCAGAGATAAGAAGAGAAGGGTTTTCGGCACAGTTTTATATATACAGTTCACGCAATATCAAAGCGGTAATCATGTAGCACATTAATCAAAACATATAATGAAATCATATATAAGCAAAAATAGCAATTTTACTGAGCTCGAATTCTTAAACCCCGAACCGAAGTTCTGGGTTACTTATCCCCAGCAGAGTCGCCAGAGCTGTCACACCTCCTTTTTACCGGCGCATAACGTAAATACGTAAATGTGCCACTGTTTAATACAACACCCCGAGAAGGGATATAATAATAATCAGTGAAGGAGTTTTTCCACTTAAAGGACAGTCGGAACGGGATCAATTTATTTAATTATTCAGAGTCGCCACTTGGGAAAATAATGGTGTCCCAAGTCACCGGTTAATCCCGAACCGAGGAAATTTATGACTCAGTAATATAGTCTGCGAAACTAGAAACCTGGATAACGAATTCTGTTAATCTGGGAGAAGGTGTTAGGCACTCCCGGATTCCGTGGTTTTAGCACGGTCGCTCAACTGCAATTTTTTGCTTTTATCTGATTTCTTATATATTTTAACTAGGTGCTTTTAATGCTCCACCTTTTAATTTTAGAAGAATTGCGACGTCACGAAAACACATTTCGAGTCACACCGCAACCGGTACGCCTGTGACTTTAATGCATTTCAGTTTCGCCGAGACTAAGATTTGGGTCACATAAATGCGCACCCGTATTTAGGAAAGTAATTTTATTAACAAATCGTGCCTAAAGAGTCTATCATCTTTATTACTTTTGGAAAGATCGTGAAATTTGCTAAATGATCTTCCCGAGTCTAAATTTTATTACAATTAATTGAGGGCCCCGCAATTATGTGGTTTTGTTTGGCGAGTCTCGTCTTATTTTTATTAAGGGCTAACCTAAAGCAACTACAAATTTTCTATTTATTATTTGTCTCAAAAGGCCAATTAACTTACAATTATAAATTCGGGCCTCGAATTGAAATCTAAATCCAACAAAAAGGGAAGACCCTTTTAGCTTGAACCCGCTACCTAATTCGAAACCCAATTTTATATCACAAATTAATTTTCATATTCCTAATATAATTTTTAAGGGGCTTTATTTGGCATAACACTCCTCAATTTATTCTAAAATAAACTACAAATATTCACGAGTTATTATTTTTGTAATTTTTAAGCTACTTAAATATTATTGCAAGGCTCAATAGTTAGGGAGTGAGTTTGTGGAGAAATATTAATTTCAATTACTAAGATATAAGAAAAGAAAAATCAAAATAGAAAAAAAAAATTACAGCATAGTTGAAGATATTTATCACTTAATAAATCGTTCGTACTCAATGTAAATAACATGTTGATTTATATTAAAAATATCTGCAAACCAAAAATTCACTGATAAGGGTCATCACCTGAACTCGTTAACCACCAAACAAAACATATACAACTTAAAGATATTTTATACTAATAAAATACTAATTCCTACAAAAGTCAAGTAAAGAGGAATTAATAAGTTGAAATTAAGCATTCATGCAAGTATTCATGTCATAATTTTTATATAAATAGAATGACTACACCATATTTGGGAAGGATATAGTACCTTAGCAAAAAAAATTAAAATTGTACGACAAATGGAGGCAGTGACAATCTACTGACGAAGCTCAGCTTGATTATGCGAACAGCAACAGACAATATTTAAGCCCCCGAATTCAAATACAAGGAACAAATTCGGATGCGGGTCGGAGCGATTCCAATAGATGCCACTTAAAATCTCAGCAACAAGCAAACCACGCAGCAAAAATTTCAGCAGTACTTAAATCTCTTTCGAGCCAAGAATGAATCAAAAGATTACTTAAAAAAAAACTTAGAACTCAAAGAACCACCCAAAAAATTTAATTAACAGTAACTTTTAGTTTTTCCAAATCTCCTCTAATCTCACCTCCCTAATGTGTATTTCAGCCCTTTTTATTTCATTGACCCACTGAATTTTTCCACTTACTTAATTCTTATTAACTAATATATAATTAGTGTAATCCCTATCCAAGTTAGCATGCTCCTACTTAAACCCCTAAACTACTGCTAATTACCCCCTAAACTCTTAGCAGCCCCACTATTAATGTGTATATGCTAAGGGTGTATTCTGGGCCGGTCCCGGACCGGGACCGGGACCGGGACCGCGGGCCTGGCGGTCCCACGGTCCTGGTGGGCCGGTCTTCGCGGTCCCGGTCTTCAACCGGTCCTAAAGCCCGTGACGGGCCGGTCCTTACCCTTAGGACCGCGAGACCGGGACCGCGAAGACCGGGACCGGGTAGCGGTCCTGGGCCGGGCCTGGCGTGCCCCAACCGGTCCCAACGGTAATATTTAAAAAAAAAATTGTTTTTTTAAAAAAATGGCCCAACGGCCAGATTTAAAAACTAGCCGTTGGAGGTCAAAAATAGCCGTTTTTGGCTATCAAAATTTAGCCAAATGGTCCCCAAACTTTATATAATTACACTTTTTCCCAATTCTCAACTATAGATACCCCTCATTATTTCATTTTAACTCACCAATTCATCAATCTATCTTAATCTCTCTCAATCTCTCTCAATTGCTTATATTATTATTCCAATTTTGTGAAATTTTGTGAAGTTGGTGAATTGAAGTATTCAAGTCTTCAACAATTTGCAATTTTGAATTTTGAAGAAGTTGTTCGTCAATTCGGTAAAGTCGTTCCAACTCTTAATTTTTAAGAATATATTTTGTGTTATTTTGTTTGCATAAATATAAATAAAATGGCATTTTCATTGAAAAAAATGTTTAGTGCTAAGGAAAAGCTAAAATGGGTGAAAGTAGTCGTCAACCAACTAACCTTCCATATACATAAGTTTTTACACAAGTTTTTGATTTATCTCTTAATACAATATATATATCTATTTCATACATATACATATAATATATATACATAATATATATTATATATATACATAACATATAAACTTAATACATATATATAAGTTAAGTTTATATATGTTAAGTATATATATATATTAAGTTTATATAATACTTACCATATATATATATATATATATATATATATATATATATATATATATATATATATATATATATATATATATATATAAATAACTTAACTTATATACTTAACTTATATAAACTTAATATATATATATAGTTAACGTAGATAAACTTAACTTATATACTTAACTTATATAAACTTACTATATATATATACTTAACATATATAAATTTAACATATATAAATACTAAACATATATATACTTAACATACATACATATATATATATATATATATATATATATATATATATACACATACACTTAACATATATATAGTTAACATATATATACTTATTAAATAATTTTTTTTTATTAAAAGCCCACGAAGCCCACGAAGCCCGCCAGGCCCGGACCGCCAGGCCCGGGACCATGTGGGCTTAGGCCCGTCACGGGCCGGTCTTACCCACCAAGCCCACGAAGACCGGGACCGCGAAGACCGGGACCGCCAGGCCCGGGACCGTTTAGGACCGGGACCGCCAGGACCGGGACCGCGAGGCCCGTTTAGGCCCGGGACCGGCCCAGAATACACCCTTAGTTGGACTAGAGCTCGTTTGGATTGGCTGAAGCTTTTTTTTTTTGAATTTTGTTGGGAAGTGGGGTATGAATCATCCAAAATATATTTATGTATGTGAGAAATATTGTGCTAGTGAGATCACGTGGGAGGGATGGTAAACAAAGAAAAATGAGCAATTAATTTTTAATTAATATTTTTTTTGGAAAGACATTATTGTTTATAAAAATGGCAAAACAAAAATCAACAAAAAGGAATCTTTGGCATGTGGTATGTTATCCCACTTGGAACGACATGACAACCAAAATTCCTCCTTTTTTTTTTAAATAATCTTTTAATTAACAATAATAAAATAAAGATCTATTCGGTAAATTATTACACTTAAATCTCTAACCAAAAAAAATTGTACGAAACTAGCATATTTAAGATAAATAAAAAATATATTTAGAGGTGACATATAACTAATATATTAATAAAATTTAAAGTACTACCTAATGTATACTAAATGTAAAATATTTTTGAACTTTTTTTTTCTTATCTTTCTCTTTTAAAAATAAAATGGCAAGACTATTTTGATATATATTTTTTTTATAAAAAGTAAAAGAAATTAAAAGTTGATAGTAAAAACCAATTAGCTAAAATAATTAAAAATATTTTTTATATTTTTTATTACTTGAATGAAATAAACATGCACAAACAAATATTCACAAAATAACAGAAAATGCCATAAAAATACACGGAATTAAAAACCAATGAAAAAAAAAATTATTTGTTTTGAATTTATGGGAGTAATTCATATGAGGCAAAAATCACGTGCTCACAAGCGTCCCTGGCAAAAGGGACATTAGTACTTTCGAGTAGTACTATTATGTAAAGCTAAACACCAATCTTAATAGAACGAACAATGAAACAAAGGGGAAGCAGTCATGATGTGCAATAAGAATTTTAAACAAATACGAAAACATCAAGTAAGGATCACATAGTTTCCGTTCAATGTCCATCTTATTACTTGATAATCTTAGTGCCATACGCCACAATCCACTATACCACCGTGTTCCTACACGGAGTTCGATCTCGACCCGATCGGCTAGGTCATCTTATTTGAGACATCAACCATATCCACAATTTTAATCAATCAATCCAGCACATTTACCACCATGTGTGCGGCAATGATGTCCGATCACGGCCCGATCGGCTAGGCCATCTCGCCTGAGACATCATCCTTTCAACTGTTCAACTCAATTCACATTTCCTTCCCATCTTTCATTACATGGCACGAGTAGCCTCATTTATTAAGTCGTTATTGGCACTTCGCCGTATCATACCATTCAAATTTTTCCCTTTTTTTTATACATTCAAATAACAGTATCATCCACGACAATAAGTCCTATCATATAAGGCATTGCACACATAAGGGAAAAGAGCTTGGAAAATCTTAATCACACGAAGGCTTTTAATACAAATTAGGTTAAGAAGCTTTATTCGACTCTTGACACAAATTCTTAATCTTTCTCAACACATATTCCTCATTTCAAACACATTCTCAAATAGCATGATGACGCAATAAACATTTTGAACAATTATTTGAACATAAATCTTTTAACACAACACATTAAGGCAGTCAATTCTAGTATGATCAAGTTAGGAACTTACACCAAATACTCGAACACTTGGGGGTTCGATTCTAAGAAGAAGAGAGTTTAGCCATACATACCTTAATTGAGCTACCTTAAACTCTACAATGTTTCGGAATTCTTAGCAACCTTAATCTATTTTGGAAATATAACAATTTGAAACAAAATTAGAAAGATGATCGTGATTCTAGCTCATTTGAGCATTCTATCAAACACTAGGTGTACGTTAAGTCTCTAAGGTCCTTTTATAAAGTATTTCATCAACACACAACCCATCTTTCACCATTTTTGTCTCAACAATGTTCCTATACCCGATGATAACATATGCAAACAAGATAACAACTCCAATACCCATGAACTTTCTTGATAATTGCCCATCTTTTAGTTAGAATTTGAAATTAAGAGTTAGGGTGTAGAATCTTAACTCAAGGATGAAGATCTCGTGTGTTTTCTTTGTTAATCTTCAAAGGTTTGTGTAAGAATTGAAGAATGATTTGGTGAAGATAACGTTCTCACTCGAGGGCTCTTCTCTCACTCTAAAGCATCAGGTTTCTGCTAAAAAGGGACCCATTGCGTGTATTTAATGATGTTAGGTCGGGTTGTTGTGATAAAAGAATGGATACTCCGAAGTTCGGGTTATAGTGATAAAAGAATGGATACTCCAAAGTTCCGGACCGGGCTACAAACCTAGCCTCGCCAGGCTAATGCCTGGTCTTAGCGTGCTACATGCCTGGCCTCATCAGGCTAAAGCCTGGTCTAGCGTGCTACAGGCCTGGCCTCGCCAGGCTAAAGCCCGATCTTAGCGTGTTACAGGCTTGCCTCGCTAGGCTAAAGCCTGATCTTACACCTGGCCTTGCCAGGACAAAAAAATTTCAACTGTCCAATGCACTGTTCAACCCAAAAACTCCGAGAATACAATATATTAGCCTACCTTGGCACCACAAACCTTAAATTACTTAGTGAGGCCTTACACACTTGTAAATTGATTTTTTAAATTTTCTTCACTTCCACGCGCTTAAAAGAGAGTGCACCCAGACTCTTTGCTATATCAGCTTCCATGGAGGTAATGACTCTCAAAAAGCCAAGTTCGGGGGTAATTAAAACCACGAATAATTTAGGGGTGTAACTAATAATACATGTGAAGTTTCGGGAGATTTTTGGGTATTCGGCCTTTTTAAAGTGCTAGAGCTTGTTTAATAAAGAAGTTGCGTCTTTGGATAAAAATGTTGAAGCTGAAAAAAAAGCTGCTGAAGTATTTTGAAACTAAGTGTTATTAAGAACTGTTTATGTTAAAATAACGGAAATATCCTTGAAGTTGTTAATACTATGAACAACAACAACAACAACAACAACAACAGCTACCCAGTATAGTCCCACAGGGTGGGGTCTGGGGAGTGTAATATGTACGCAGGCCTTACCCCTACCCGATAGGGCAGAGAGGCTGTTTCCAATCGACCATCGGCGAAAGATCGAGAAAAGGAAAAAAACAAAAATAAAAAGTTTATTATATAATATTTTATTCTAAATTGATGCAAATACAAAATAATTTATATTTTAATTCACATTCAATTTAAACTGCCTACCTAAGATAATTTTTATAAATATAATTCTTGAATTCTCATTTTCCTACCAACTTCAACCATGTAAAACTTTTATTTCTTGATTTCAAGCCTGCTGAGAAAACATATTGGATAAATATCACATTATTGAATTAGTATTATTGAGATCTTAGGATTGGCTCTCGCGGGAAAAAAATGTATATTGTTAAGCATATTCTTCTGTTTGTTTTTTACTGGACAAATAAGTATATAAGTATAACATTGTCTCTTTGATAAAAGAACAAGAAAATCCAAAATTGAAATAAATCGAAATAAATGAAAATTTCAAGAAAAATTAAAAATTCTTTGTGATTGTACTACCTAACAAATAAGGACTAAAATCTCTATTAACATAAGAACGGGATGCATGTATAGCAGTTTTTCATTTGGTTAATATAAAATAATTATAATAATTTATAAGCAAAGTAAAGGAAGAAGAGGAATAATGAAAGAAATCAAAATGTAAAATGTGATATAGCACATCAATTCTTAATGTAGCACTACATGAATCACCATGGTTCAAGAGAGAGAAAAGGCAGATCCGGAAAGGACGAAGAGTAGCGTTTTTTTATGTAATGAATAAGAATATTTTTGGATTTTTAAGATAAAGGGGTAATATTGTAAAAGATTTGGTCAAACTTAAAAGCGCTTTTAAGCCAAAAAGCAATAAGTTGGGAATGTCCAATTGCTTTTGGCTTTAAAAGCACCTACTGAAAGCTAACTTTGGTGTTTGCCAAATACCAAAATAAGCCAAAAGTGCTTTTAAGTTGGTTTGACAAGCTTTTATGCCCAATCCAAACGCCCTCTAGATCTAGAAGTTGGTTTAAAGTTTGCTAGTTTAGAAGCTGAGAGGGCAATGCTGATTTACGGATGAAGTGATCAGAATGATAAGCAGTTAAGATTATGGAAAAGCAGATAAAGTGTGGAAGTTGGCAAGTATATTTCGAAGGTGCTCTGCTTGTTAAAGTGATCACCGACACATATATTGTTTTTTCTAAGAGTATTCCCAGTTTCACTATCCATATCCGTTGTATAGAATTTGTTGGATAAAAAATGATGCATTGGAAGAGAGAGCCTTTGGAGAAACAGGAAAGTTGTTTCTGTATAACCTAATAGGTGCTTAATTGTTGTTACGGATTCAAGTCATGAAACCTGATTTGCGCCAGAGTAGGGTGCCTCTTCCTTTATAAGTTCCAATAATGACTACTACATAGTTCACGGTTGTTTGTAAGTCGTCTCCGTTGTCACTCTACTCTCATGAAATAACCTTACAGTCATTACATGTATTTCTATCACATCTTTCTTTTAATAAGCATTGATATTTTATAAATGGTAAAATAACACTAAGATGGTGCTTTAGCAATTATGTAGTGTGCAAAGCCCCTGATCATATCTAGCCTGGATCTATCTAGCATGGATCTACAGTAACAATGGCCATGATGCACCAAAAGCTAGCAAAGAAATACAATTTTGTTTAAGGCTATGTATGTTGCAAGGCTTGCCGTAAAAATTCTCGTTTCTTTCCATTCAAATTGTCCACGAAATGATGACGGGAATAGTATTTTAAAGCTATTGTGCCTTCCTATTGAGACCATCTCTTCTCCAACTATGTAAGAAATCTAAAATGGAGTGAGGCATGTGCGAGACATGTCTAAAATGGCAGAAATATGCTCCAAATGTGATAAGTAATCTTACAATATAGGAAAAGGTGATGAACATCTTCGAGGCTCTCTTCACAGAGGGGACACCTGATGCATAGTTGCATTCCTCTTCTCTGAAGATTTAACTGAGTGAGGCATGCTTCCTCAGCCACAAGCCACGAAAAACAAGAAACCTTCAAAGTTGCTTTGCTGTGCCAAATCTTCATCCAAGGCCAAAGGTCGGTGTTGGAAGAAGTTAATGCATGTAGGAAGACTTGACTGAGAAGATACCACCAGAATGGTACCTCCATATTATAGAATCATTGTTGTGTTCACAAAACAGAGAAACCAACGCTCAATTCAAACTTGCTCCAGAATGATTCCAATCTCCAAAACCATGAGAAGCATTTGAGACCTCAGCGTGCCAGGGACCATCCGAAGTGAACCTATCAACTAAAATTCTCCTCCAAAGAGCATTTACCTCCTTATTGAATCTCCAATGTCATTTCATCAAAAGACTTTCATTGTGGCATTTGAGATTCTTTATGCCAAGACCTCCACATTTTTTTCCTTCGATGACATTTTTCTGGTTAACATGAAAAAAGTGCTTTGATTGTGGGTTCCTTTGCCAGAGAACGTCTCTTCTCAGTTTATCCATTCGCTTTAGAACCGAAGCAGGGGCCAAAAAAGAGATACAGTGTTAGTGGAGCATCAAGGACATTGTCTTGTAATAAAGTCTATTTGACTAGGGTTACCCCCACTCTTTTAAGTTATTTCTGAGGGCCATCGGACTGGGTAAAACCTGAATTAACCGTGGTGCACTTGCGAGAAATTCCTTGCCGAGGGCCTGTGCACCCCCGGGATTAGTCGGGGCTCGAAGAGACTCGGACACCCACCCGGTGCAAAATCAAAAAAAGAAGGGGAATATTCTTTTGCTCTATCTGTCACTTATGTGGACTGTATGCAGAAACAAACGGTCACCTTTGCATTGTAGGGTGACTACTAAATTGTGGGACATATACAGTTACCTTTCTGTAATTCCAAGGCACAGTTTTGGGGTTTACTATGGGCTTTTGAGTGACTGGCTTGATAACAACTGGCTTTAGCTCCTCTCCTTTTACAGTCAATACGGGCAGCTTTTTGTTTTTCCAAATCCTCCTTGGAGGGTGCTAGACTAAATCCAGCAAAAAATTGGTACATGCGAGAGGTGGATATTAAGCCTGACCTCTCCTTCCTATAAGAGGGATGACAAGTTTGCCCCTTTACAAAAGTGATAGTTGAAAAGTTGAAAACCAAGCTGCACAAATGAGACTATGAATAGTATGAGAGAAAGGAATTTCGAGTAATCATTCTTAACAAAAATAAGCCGAGTCATGTTAATCATACAGAAGTTAAGTTGAAGCTTGGCCAGATTCTGAATGATGCCTTGTTAAGGTTGTCCATCTTCATTATAGCTCTTACTTGCCTTGGCACAGAAACTGGTGTAGTGAAGATTGATTTCTGCTTCTATGTTACTCCTATATTTGCCAATTCATCTGCTGCTTTGTTAGCTTCTCTATAACAGTGATTAATTACAAAGTTGCCTTGTCTAATCAGATGTCTTATTCTTGCAATAGTATCCTGAAGTTTCCAGGGGATGTTGGTTCCTTCTTTCACCACTGTAACAATAAGAATTGAATCTGATTCCATCTGTACATTGAACTGAAGGTTCTGAATGCACCACTCTATTCCTGTCAGCATAGCCCTTGCTTCTGCGTAGTTGTTGGATTGGTTCCATAGAATTCATAGAATGCCATGATCATTTCTCCATTTTTTTTCTGATTGTTCCCCCTCCTCCAGCTAAACCAGGGTTCCCTTTAGCACAACCATATCAGTATTCAGCTTAAGCTCAAATAGTTCAGGCTTCTTCCATTTGATCTGCTTGATGCATAAGTCCTTCCAATTTCCTGCAATAGAAAGTTAGGAAAGTTAGTGTTCGATATGATTATCATCTTGTAAGTTACCCGGTTTACAATATGTCTGTATGAGATTTTGATATCCTCATATTTATAAGGACATCTTGACTTCCATAGCAACATATTGGGAGGTATTGATAGACAACCTCTGAAGCTTAATCTCCTTCTAAATGCATAGACATCTATTGATTGTGGTATACACGCATCTAGTTTTTAGAGAGACTTCTCACTTTTTACTGCTTTCAAATTGGAGTTTAATAACTTCTAATGATAAAAAATTAAATATAACATAGTAGTTTGTAGGATCAAAAAATGTATTCATCAAGCTGTATGTTTGTGTGCGCGGTGATACCTTACCTCTTCATTGGAACATAGTCTACTCGTAGTGTATTTGTTGTCCAAAAGTGCGGTACTAATAATGTTGTTATAAAGAGGTATAACTTAGTTATATTTCAAGATCCATCATGCTGATGTTATTACTAATTCAGTCTTTCTGCCTTGACCAGGGAATTGTTTTTTAGTATTTTATATTCGCCTTGCTCTCTTCAAACTTTACTGTATAATTGTATGTTATGGCTTACAAGGTTCAGTAACAAAGGATTTCTGCAATGCATGTTCACAGGTTGTGAGAGACAAGCGGACTGGTAAGAACAAGGGATATGGATTTGTGAGTTTTTCCAACCCATTAGACCTTGCTGCGGCACTTAAAGTAATGAATGGTAAGTTATCTGTTAATCAATATAGGGATGTGTGGTCTCTTACTGTGCTTAAGGTGCAGCATAATCAGTATATTAAGTGATAGAATTTGATATAGTGGGTCTGTCGCAGTTATGTGATGAGCTTTTACCTTCTTGAAGATCACCGCTCATAAATGATGGTAGCTTTCAGTTAGATCTAACAGTTTACTTGATATAATGTATGGTTAATGCCATGTGTGGATTTCTTGGGCCCACTTCTTTGATGTCTTTATGACAAATGTTTCCCTTTGATGGAAAGAGTGCTCTCTACTAGGCGTCTAGGCCCCTGGTTCTTGTGCTAGAATGTGTAATTCCTTTCTTGTCTCTCGATGAAAAAGAAGGGATGGTGAAGGAAACAAGTAACATAACTCTGTACCGGAAACAACTTTTAGGTCTGCTTTTGAAGTCAGTTTAGGTAAAGAAAAAATCAGCAAGGAAAAGAACAATATCAACCAAAGTATGTGAGAATTTCGTAAGTCTGGTGTCTTGTGGAGCTAGCAAAGTGGAAGTACATGAATGTCTGAAGTGGCAGTAGTTTTAGTTATTTAATTGGTGTAATATTATTCCCAGATGACTAATGAGGTAGGGGTAAGGTTTGCTTACACTTTACCGTCCCCGGATCCCACCTGGTTGGGTATGTTGTTGTTGCTTAATGAGGTAGTAATCCATGTTGTTTTCAGGGAAGTATGTTGGAAACCGGCCGATTAAACTCAGAAAGAGCAACTGGCGAGAGAGGACTGACACTGAAGCTCTGGAAAGTCGCAAGGTGAGGAATTTTGCATGGTGATTGGCCTTACTTATATGATATTACATCTTATTAGTTGGCATTAACCTACTTCTGCTTATCAAAGTATGACATTAACTGACTTTAACTTTTTGGATGTTGGATCTTGCGGCAGAACCAATCACATCATAAACCAAAGACAGCAAAGAATGGTATATTTCACCAGTGAGCACCAATCATGATAATGGCTCAAGCAGCAAGATACCCGAGATGTATTTTAAATGTGTTTTAATCAACTTCTTCACCATCACTGCTGTTTGAGAAAGCAGGGATGGGCGACAATCCCAGGATACAGTTAGTAATATTTCAACATCTGCTCAGTTGCTTGTTAATGTCCTCTGCAATTTGTTATTCACATTGCAATGTCCATCAGTTACTGGTTGATGTATTTATTTCTCCTTTTAAGAGATAGTTGGGGATAATAAATTCTTGTAGCAACCATATGTTTGAAAGATTGCAGCCATTTTGAGAAAACTTTTATCCATGTGAACTCACCGTGTTGTTTTTTGACATAAATGAATCTATCATATTTTCGCACCTGACTAGTGGATTGGTTTGTGTTAAACGTAGTTAAACCTTTTAAGACGACCTTCTCTCATTTATCTTCTATGTTTATGTGTACTCTTGCGCCTCATGTCTGATTTTATCATTTTTAATCTTCTAAGGTTGGACTTCCATATTAACATTAGTTTTCTATGAGCCCATCTTGTGTGTTATTGTGTTTTTTTTTAATTTTTTTTTTAATTTTTAGCCTGCGCCATAAATTATTTACACTAGATAATCAAAAAAGTATATATATATTATTTTGAGAGTGGCTATATAGTGTTATTTTCTCTTATTGTGGTCCTATATTCACTTCTTATGATGTTGCCGGTTTCACAACTATTTTAGGACTTACATTTCATGAGGTGTATTCTTTTATACGGAACAAGTTATATTTTCCCAATGTAGAGGAAAGAAGTATATCATTATCAGGGTCTTTGAAATTAAATTTGGGGCTAATGCCTGGAAGTTTGTCTGATACAATTGATGGAAAACCTTAAAGTTCACGAAGGCCAATTACATTAAGCTTAAAATTCAAGCAGGGAAACTAGAAACAACAATTTTTGATAGTATACATATGCCTAAGTCATTCTAATATGGATAGGACTTTTCTAAAATCTTGATTACTGCCAAGGATATGCACCTAGTAGCGCAAAGAGCCACACGAAATATATAATGACTACGACATACCTAATGAAATCCTACAAAATGAGACCTTATCCTATCTTGAGAATTGGATATAGAGAGATTATTCCGATAGACCCTCAGCCTAATTGAATGTTAAAGGTCTGTCATGCTATTTTTCTGGTCGTTTGAACGTCCATTATGCTGAAGCTTTCTCCCCTCGCGAACCTTTATTAAGGTGATGGTTGCAAACTGCAATCATTGTCAAGAAGTGCTCGCTGCTCTTAATTCAACTGTGCCTAATTTGTCTAAATTTGGTGTCATTATTGGGAATTGTTTGTCTTTAAAGATTTAACTAGTAGTCGTACCCACACGATGTGCGGTAAATATTAAAAGAAAATTTAAATTAAATTATGATCAGGCTTGTTTGATCCTATTAGATCGTATTACTTTAATAAAATGCAATTGTCATCTTGTTTGTCAATACAATATATTCAATAATGAAATCTCTATTAAATCAAAGGTACTTATATAGTCAGTGAATAACTTTTTTGTTCTGTTTTCTTTATTATATCAAACAATATTTAGTATCCGCTTTCTTTTTGTAATATATGAGAAGATATATAATTTGTTACTATTGAAATATTTTTTTATTTCAAAGTTTATTTTGTTGTCTTATCTAAATTTTAGTGAATAAAATCTATGTTAAACTAATGGGACTTATACATGCAGAGCAATGTTTTTGTTATGTATTTTTCTTTATTATATCTTCCAATATTTAATACTATTACATTGTTAATAGGAAGTTTCATTAGCATATTACGTTATTTAAAAAAATCTGAATTTTTTTAATTTCTTTATTTTGTTTTCGATTGGGTGTTGTTCCATTAACCTATTTTGATATATTTGTACTGATTTTGGCTAGTTTCAACATGCGTGGAGGCCGGTTTGAGGAGCTAAGGCGTCACAGGCTAGAGTTTCACCGGTTCGAGGTGGGTAATATTTGTAAATGATGTCCTGAGGGTTAGTAAACCCCGAACTTGCACATCCTAGTGCTGTATTGAGGTGACTTGCACGTTGGATAACGGGCGTGGGGTAGAGCACCATTGGGGATTGTGACTTGATCCGTCCCGCTTAATAAATAATACTACCTAATTGCTAGAAATTGAATTGACACCCTAATAAAGATATTAATTATCATGAACTGGACTGATTATCATATTTTAGGCTTCGTGCCGAATATTTGAATCCTTCAGGGATTGGTATCACTGTTTTGGTAATACTGTGCATATTTTCATCTCAGTCTAATGTTTTAAAATGATATTTTGCTACTCAGCATGTTATAAGATTTGAAAACTTAAACAAGGCTTTGATGACATTTTAGATGTGAGTTGTTATGATACTGTTGCCCAAGGGGCTTATATGCATTCACGACTATGCATGGATCGAGCTGCACGTTGCAGCAGGAGTGATATTGATATTGCGCTTGGGCTGTAGGAGCCCCTCCGGAGTCTGAACCCCCACAGTGAGCGCGCGCGCCTTTGCATGGATCAGGCTGTACGCCACAACGTCATATGCATTGCATTGCATACATTTCGAGCTTTTGAGGCCTTGAAAACCTCATTCTATGTTGCCTCGATTTGCGTACACAGTCCGGGCACAAAGCTGAAAAATAATTATGTTGAAATATGTGAAATATGTGAAAAAGTAGAAGAATTTTGATATTAATATTGATATGGTTGACTTTGGTCAACATTTTTGGTAAACGGACCCGGATCCGTGATTTGACTATTTCAGAAAATCCGTAAAAAAATATGGAACTTGGGCATATGTCCGGAATTGAAATCCGAGGTCTAGAACCCCGGTAAAAGAATTTTTCTCTTAAATTGTTTTCTGAAAATGTTTAAGGAAAATGAAACTGAATTTTTATTAAAAAGTACTGGTATCGGGCTCGTATTTTGGTTCCGACGCCCGGTACAAGTCATATATATTGGTTAAGCGCTTCCTGTAAAGTTTGGTTGAAAACGGACGTCGTTTGACGTGTTTCGGCCTTAAATTGGAAAGTTTGGAAATTATGAAATCTTAAAGAATTCTTGAGCTTTAAGGCTCAATTCATTGATTTTGATGTTATTTTAGCGATTTGATCGCGCGAACAAGTTCGTATGATGTTTTTGAGTTAGTGTGCATATTTGGTTTGAATCCCCGAGGGCTCGGGTGAGTTTCGGATAGGTAACGGGATGGTTTTGAACTTGAAATTGCAGCAGAAACTCTGCAATTTTTGCACAGAGATTTTCTTCTATGCGATCGCATAGGTGAGGCCGCGATCGCATAGAGCAAAGATTAGAGGTCCCAAAAATCCTTCTGTGCGATCGCAATAGAGCCCATGCGATCGCATAACTTCCATTTTTCCTCCTATGCGATCGCATACTATCCTCCGCGATCGCATAGAGTAAGACTGAGGCCCAGAATTTCCTTCTATGCGATCGCGTACCATTCCCTGCGATCGCATATAGTAATTTCAGTTCATCCATTTCCTTCTATGCGATCGCATAAGACCTCCGCGATCGCATAGAGTAATTTTGTTGTCCCCATTTTTCTTCTATGCGATCGCATCACAGGCCCTGCGATCGCATAGAGTAAATTTTCGCCCAGTGAATTTAAGACAGAAAACAGAACAGAAACGGGATAAAAATCCCATTTCTGTTCAACTCTCTTCTCCACAGCATTATAGGCGATTTTTGAGGCATTTCTTCATCAAAGTTCATTGGGTAAGTATTGTTAACTCGTTTTCTTCATTTTTCATCAACATCAATCAAATCCTTAGGCTTAAACATGTATAAATTGGTTGAAAATTTGAGAAATGGGTATAGTTAGGGCTTTCAAAGAATTTGCGATTTAGACCTCGTTTTGGAGTCGAACTTAAGAACAAATTGTATATTTGAACTCATGGAAGATTGGGTGAACTTGTTTTGGTTCGAAACTTGAGTTTCGATTATGTGGGCCCGGGGTCGATTTTTACTATTCCGGGCAGAATGTTGTAAAAACCATATTTAGCAATATGAACTAGTTTGCTAAGTAGAATTGATGATATTAAATCAATTGTGTATAGATACGATTGGATTGGAGTCAAATTCAAAAGGAAAAGGCATTGCTACGGATTGAATCGTTCGTAAACTTTCGAGGTAAGTGTTTGTTCTATCCTAGCTTGAGGGAATAGGATTATGTGTTATGTGTTATATGATCGAGTGCGGTGTATGGGCTGTGGTGACGAGCATCCATACACTGGCGTCTAGTATGACCGTGAGTCGTTGGAAAAATGATTATTTGAGATATGTTACAGATGAATTGTTATTGTTTTTCCTTGTTAGGACTTGTTGTGAAGAAAATTATTGATTGCCCTTGATGGGACGGTTTATGAATTACTGTTTCTTTCTTTGCCCTTAACTGTGATTGTTATTTGGGTGAGGAAGAGAGATAATGCACGAAGGGTGATGCCGTGCCATGTTTATTATTGATTATGCACGAAGGATCATGCCGTGCCATGTTTATTATTGATTATGCACGAAGGATCACGCCGTGCCCTGTTTATTATTGATTATGCACGAAGGATCATGCCGTGCCCTATTATTGAACCATGTACGAAGGATCATGCCGTACTATGGATGTGAGGATGAGAGTAAAAGCACGAAGGGTGATGCCGTGCAATTGTTTGCTATTCCTTGAATTGATATTATTTGTGTTTACATTACACTTTGTTTTTCCTTGTGAAATTATTAACCGTGGTTAATTGTTGAATTCTTTAAGATATTCCTTATTGTGTTAATACTTGATTATTTCTTGTTATTTTGTGGTACACATATATATATATTGAATTGCACGGGGTTATGTGGGTGTCTGGTCCTAGGCTTGTCACTACTTCGCCGGGATAGGCCAGGCACTTACCAGCACATGGGGTCGGTTGTGCTGATGCTACACTTCTGTGCGTTGTTACGATCAGGAGCAGCAGCAGCAGCAGCAGCAGCAGTAAATAGATTGCGTGGGAGTTGATCACATTTGAGACCGAGGTAGCTTGCAGACGTCCGCAAGCCCGGCGTCTCTTTCTTTAATTATGTTAATAGTTGTAGTCTCATTGTTCCGAGACAAACAGAATTATGTTATATTTCCTTCAGACTTTTATGTGTAGTATTCCATAGTAGTTTGTGAGTTGGTGACTCCAAGTCTTGGGTAGAGGATTTCAGTATGATTTTTACCTCGTGATTTATTATTTCCATTTCGATAAAGTATTCCGCATTTAATTAATTAAAATTGTGTTAAAAATAGGATAGTATGAACACAGTGGCTTGCCTAGCTACCACGAGTAGGCGCCATCACGATCCCGATATTGGGGGAAAATCCGGGTCGTGACAAGTTGGTATCATAGCTCTAGGTTACATAGGTCTCACCACTCACGAACAAGCTTAGTAGAGTTTGAGAGGTAGGTACGGAGACGTCCGTACTTGTCCTTCAGAGTCTATTGAGTTAGGAAAAAGTCTCTCATTTGTTCTTTCTTGTCGTGCTACTTGATCCTCAATTACCGATTGAATTTCTATTCTGTCCTTTCGAGATGGTAAGGACACGCACTTCTTCGTCCGCTGACCAGCAGCCTGAGCCCCAGACAGCTCCTGTGAGGGGCAGGGGTCGAGGCCGTATCAGAGGCCGTGGTAGGGGTAGAGCTCAGCCCCAGGCAGCTACCCCAGAGGTGGAGCCCCATATTGAGATTAACGAGGAGGTTCCGATTCCAGCAGCTCCAGTGGGCCCAGCTCAGGTCCCAGGAGAGGCTTTAATTACCCCAGATCTCCGGGATGCCTTGATCAGAATAGCGGGATTCATGGACAGCATTGCCAGAGCGGGTTTATTATCAGTTGCCCCAGCTACTTCTCAGGCTGGAGGAGGGGCCCAGACTCCTATTGCTCATACTCCGGAGCCAGTAGCTCCTCAGCCTCAGGCACCAGTAATTCAGCCAGCCGTGGCTACTCAGTCAGGTACCGCGACTCATGCCGGCGATGGAACGGCCATGACTTCCGATTCGTTATGGAGGCTTGATCGGTTCTCCAAGCTATTTACCACTACTTTCGGTGGAACCGCATCAGAGGATCCTCAGGACTTTTTATTGAGTTGCCATGAGATTCTCAAGACTATGGGGATCGTGGAGACAAACGGAGTTGATTTTTGTACTTTCGGACTTGCAGGATCCGCCAAGACTTGGTGGAGAGATTATTGCCTGACTCGACCAGCAGGGTCCCCAACTCTATCATGGGACCAGTTTGCGGAACTATTTATGGAGAAGTTTCTCCCTACTACTCGGCGGGATTTACTTCGGAGGCAGTTTGAGCGCCTCCATCAGGGCACTATGACAGTTACAGAGTATGAGACGAGATTTATCGACTTGGCTCGTCATGCGGTAGTGATACTTCCCACCTGAGCGGGAGAGGGTCCGCAAGTTTATGGATGGGCTTAATCATCCGATTAGACTCCGGATGGCTACGGGCGTGGGGAGTGACATATCATTTCGAGGAGGTAGCCAATGCAGCACGCGAGTCGAGATGGCTCTTGCTAGTGGAGGCGGTTATTCTTCGGATAAGAGGCCTCGTCATTCGTGTAGATTTGGTGGTTCTTCCTCCGGTAGCGAGAGAATCCTTTGATAGAGGCCGGTCCTCCGAGCCTTTTCATTCCGCCCTTCGAGTTCACGGGGTGGATCGGGTGATCGTGGTTCTCGGGGTATTATTCAGACCCGTCTCCTATTAGTGCTCGGCCTCTTCGAGTGTTCGTGGAGGCCATTCGAGTCGTCGGGGCCAGCAGCCCTATCGGCCCAAGAGTTGCTACGGTTGTGGCGACCCGGGTCATTTTATCAGGAATTGCCCTATAGCAGCGGGCAACTCTCGGCAGCGAGGTCCTCGTCCTATGATTCAGGCCCCAGCTGACCCTCAGCCTGCCCAGCCAGCCAGAGGCGGGGGTAGAGATTATAGAGGCGGAGGTCGAGACCGTAGAGGTGGAGACCGTCCAGCGAGAGGTAGAGGTCAGCCAGTTGATGGTCGTCCTAGAGACGCAGCTCGGAGGGGAGGTGCAGATCCCCGATTCTATGCTTTACCGGCCAGGCCAGAGGCAGAGGCATCAGATGCTGTGATTACAGGTACTATTCTTGTGTGTGACAGAGGTGCTTCAGTATTATTTGACCCCGGATCTACCTATTCCTATGTGTCTTCCTACTTTGCACCGTATTTGGCTGTGCCCAGCTATGCTCTGGATATTCCAGTTTATGTGGCTACACCAGTGGGTGACTCCATTGTAGTCGATCGGGTGCATCGTTCGTGCGTAGTTATATTTGGGGGTCTTGAGACCCGTGTTGATCTGTTGCTCTTGGATATGGTGGATTTTGATGTCATATTGGGGATGGACTGGTTGTCCCCATACCATGCTATTCTTGATTGTCATGCTAAGACTGTCACCTTAGCCTTGCCAGAATCACCCCGATTAGAGTGGAAGGGTACCTCAAGCCACTCCGTTCGCACCGTTATTTCTTATGTTAAGGCTCGACGTATGGTCGAGAAGGGGTGTCTAGCTTATTTGGCTTATGTTCGTGATTCCAGCGCAGAAGTTCCTTCCATTGAGTCGGTCCCTATTGCACGGGAGTTTCCTGAGGTTTTTCCTTCAGACCTGCCGGGCATGCCACCCGACAGGGATATTGATTTCTGTATTGATTTGGCACCGGGTACCCAGCCCATCTCTATTCCACCCTATCGTATGGCCCCACCGGAACTAAAAGAGTTGAAAGATCAGTTGCAGGACCTTCTTGAGAAGGGCTTTATCAGGCCCAGTGTTTCCCCCTGGAGAGCACCTGTGTTATTTGTAAAGAAGAAGGATGGCTCGATGCGGATGTGTATTGATTACCGGCAGTTAAACAAGGTGACTATCAAAAATAAATATCCACCGCCGAGGATTGATGATTTGTTTGACCAGCTCCAGGGAGCGAGGGTATTCTCTAAGATAGACTTGAGGTCGTGCTACCATCAGCTGAAGATCGAGAGCAGTGACATTCCTAAGACGACCTTTCGCTCTAGATACGGGCATTATGAGTTCTCGGTCGTGTCCTTCGGGTTGACCAATGCCCCAGCAGCGATTCATGGAGTTGATGAATCGAGTATTCGGGGCCTTACTTAGATCCGTTCGTGATAGTTTTCATAGATGACATCCTGGTGTACTCCCGCGGCCAGGAAGAGCACGAGGAGCACCTCAGAGTGGTTCTTCAGACTCTGAAAGATAACCGACTATATGCCAAATTTTCTAAATGTGAGTTCTGGCTGAGTTCGGTAGCATTTCTGGGTCACATTGTATAAGTGGAAGGTATTCAAGTAGACCCAAAGAAGATTGAGGCGGTCCAGAACTGGCCTCGACCGAGCTTCGATGGATCGAGATTCGGAGTTTCTCGGGATTAGCGAGGTTACTACCGTCGTTTTGTAGAGGGTTTTCTTCATTGCGGCCCCGATGACCGGGTTGACCCGGGAGGGTGTCCAGTTTCGGTGGTCGAGGAGTGCGAGGCGAGCTTTCGAAGCTCGAGACGCCTTCGACCACCGCACCGACGTTGGTACTACCTACGGTACGGGGCCTTATACGGTTTATTGTGACGCATCTCGTACGGGGCTTGGAGCGGTATTGATGCGAGATGGTAAGGTTATCGCTTATGCTTCGAGGCGATTAAAGATACATGAGAAGAATTATCCAGTTCATGATCTTGAGTTAGCAGCAGTGGTTCATGCCTTAAAGATCTGGAGGCATTATTTATATGGTGTGACATGTGAGGTGTACACCGATCACAAAAGCCTACAGTACTTGTTCAAGCAAAAGGAGTTGAATCTACGACAGCGGAGATGGTTAGAGTTGCTAAAAGACTATGATGTTACTATATTATATCACCCCGGTAAGGCCAATGTGGTGGCCGATGCATTGAGTAGAAAGTATGCCAGCATGGGTAGTCTTGCATATATTCCGGTCAATCGGAGACCATTAGCTCTAGATGTCCATGCCTTAGCCAACCGGTTCGTGAGATTAGACATTTCTGAGCCTAGCAGAGTGTTAGCCTGCACGGCCGCTCGTTCTTCTTTATTAGAGCGTATCCGTGAGAGGCAATTTGATGATCCTCATTTGCGTGAGTTGAGAGATACAGTACAGCGGGGAGGTGCCACACAGGTAAACCTAGATGATGATGGCGTATTGAAATTGCAGGGTCGAGTTTGTGTGCCCAATGTCGAAGGAATTCGAGAGTTGATCTTAGCAGAGGCCCACAGTTCGCGGTATTCTATTCACCCAGGTGCCGCGAAGATGTACCAGAACTTACGGCAACACTATTGGTGGCGCAGAATGAAGAAAGATATCGTTGCGTATGTCGCTCGGTGTCTAAATTGTCAACAGGTGAAATATGAGCACCAGAGACCTGGTGGTGTATTCCATAGGATTGAAATTCCCGAGTGGAAATGGGAGCGGATCACTATGGACTTCGTTACTCTGGACTTCCTTTGACTCGGAGGAAATTTGATGCTATTTGGGTCATTGTTGATAGGTTGACCAAATCAGCACACTTTATTCCAGTATCTGTCTCTACTCGTCGGAGAGGTTAGCGGAGGTTTACATTAGGGAGATTGTTCGTCTCCATGGGGTACCGCATCTATTATCTCCGATCGGGGTGCGTAGTTTACCTCGCGGTTCGGGAGAGCGGTTCAGCGGGAGTTAGGCACCCGGGTTCGGCTGAGTACAGCATTTCATCCTCGGACGGATGGCCAGTCCGAGAGGACTATTCGGATTCTTGAGGACATGCTTCGAGCCTTTGTTATTGATTTCGGAGGCTCGTGGGATCGGTTTCTACCATTAGCAGAGTTCGCCTACAATAACACAGCTACCACTCTAGCATTCAGATGGCTCCATACGAGGCGTTGTATGGTAGGCGGTGTCGGTCACCAGTTGGATGGTTTGAACCGGGAGAGGCTCGGTTGTTGGGTACGGACTTAGTTCAGGAGGCCTTGGATAAGGTCAAGACTATTCGGGAGAGATTGCGTTCAGCTCAGTCCAAGGCAGAAGACTTATGCGGATCGTAAGGTTCGAGATGTAGATTTCATGGTCGGTGAACGAGTATTGCTCCGAGTGTCGCCTATGAAGGGCGTGATGAGGTTTGGGAAGAAGGGCAAGCTCGGCCCTAGGTATATTGGTCCATTTGAGATTCTAGACAGAGTGGGAGGGGTGGCTTACAGATTAGCTTTGCCGCCTAGCTTATCAGCCGTGCATCCAGTTTTTCATGTATCTATGCTTCGGAGATACCACGGCGATCCCACACATGTGTTAGACTTCAGTAATGTCCAATTGGACAATGATCTATCTTACGAGGAGGAGCCGGTAGCCATTCTAGACCGGCGACAGTTGAGGTCGAAGAGTTATCCTTCTGTGCGTGTTCAGTGGAGAGGCCAAGCCCCCTGAGGCCTCGACCTGGGAGTCCGAGTCTGATATGCAGAGTCGTTATCCACATTTTTTATTTGATATGTGGAATCTATGGACGGGCTATGAAACGCATAGGTGTATAATTTGATATGTGAACCTGTGACGACCCAAAGGGTCATCACTTATTTAATTAATCATTTCGAGCTTCTGAGGCCTTGAAAACCTCATTCTATGTTGCCTCGATTTGCGTGCACAGTCCGGGCACAAAGCCGAAAAATAATTATGTTGAAATATGTGAAATATGTGAAAAAGTAGAAGAATTTTGATATTAATATTGATATGGTTGACTTTGGTCAACATTTTTGGTAAACGGACCCGGATCCGTGATTTGACTATTTCAGAAAATCCGTAGAAAAATATGGAACTTGGGCATATGTCCGGAATTGAAATCCGAGGTCTAGAACCCCGGTAAAAGAATTTTTCTGTTAAATTGTTTTCTGAAAATGTTTAAGGAAAATGAAACTGAATTTTGATTAAAAAGTACTGGTATCGGGCTCGTATTTTGGTTCCGACGCCCGGTACAAGTCATATATATTGGTTAAGCACTTCCTGTAAAGTTTGGTTGAAAACGGACGTCGTTTGACGTGTTTCGGCCTTAAATTGGAAAGTTTGGAAATTATGAAATCTTAAAGAATTCTTGAGCTTTAAGGCTCAATTCATTGATTTTGATGTTATTTTAGCGATTTGATCGCGCGAACAAGTTCGTATGATGTTTTTGAGTTAGTGTGCATATTTGGTTTGAATCCCCGAGGGCTCGGGTGAGTTTCGGATAGGTAACGGGATGGTTTTGAACTTGAAATTGCAGCAGAAACTCTGCAATTTTTGCACAGAGATTTTCTTCTATGCGATCGCATAGGTGAGGTTGCGATCGCATAGAGCAAAGATTAGAGGTCCCAAAAATCCTTCCGTGCGATCGCAATAGAGCCCATGCGATCGCATAACTTCCACTTTTCCTCCTATGCGATCGCATACTATCCTTCGCGATCGCATAGAGTAAGACTGAGGCCCAGAATTTCCTTCTATGCGATCGCGTACCATTCCCTGCGATCGCATATAGTAATTTCAGTTCATCCATTTCCTTCTATGTGATCGCATAAGACCTCCGCGATCGCATAGAGTAATTTTGTTGTCCCCATTTTTCTTCTATGCGATCGCATCACAGGCCCTGCGATCGCATAGAGTAAATTTTCGCCCAGTGAATTTAAGACAGAAAACAGAACAGAAACGGGATAAAAATCCCATTTCTGTTCAACTCTCTTCTCCACAGCATTATAGGCGATTTTTGAGGCATTTCTTCATCAAAGTTCATTGGGTAAGTATTGTTAACTCGTTTTCTTCATTTTTCATCAACATCAATCAAATCCTTAGGCTTAAACATGTATAAATTGGTTGAAAATTTGAGAAATGGGTATAGTTAGGGCTTTCAAAGAATTTGCGATTTAGACCTCGTTTTGGAGTCAAACTTAAGAACAAATTGTATATTTGAACTCATGGAAGATTGGGTGAACTTGTTTTGGTTCGAAACTTGAGTTTCGATTATGTGGGCCCGGGGTCGGTTTTTACTATTCCGGGCAGAATGTTGTAAAAACCATATTTAGCAATATGAACTAGTTTGCTAAGTAGAATTGATGATATTAAATCAATTGTGTATAGATACGATTGGATTGGAGTCAAATTCAAAAGGAAAAGGCATTGCTACAGATTGAATCGTTCGTAAACTTTCGAGGTAAGTGTTTGTTCTATCCTAGCTTGAGGGAATAGGATTATGTGTTATGTGTTATATGATCGAGTGCGGTGTATGGGCTGTGGTGACGAGCATCCATACACTGGCGTCTAGTATGACCGTGAGTCGTTGGAAAAATGATTATTTGAGATATATTACAGATGAATTGTTATTGTTCTTCCTCGTTAGGACTTGTTGTGAAGAAAATTATTGATTGCCCTTGATGGGACGGTTTATGAATTACTGTTTCTTTCTTTGCCCTTAACTGTGATTGTTATTTGGGTGAGGAAGAGAGATAATGCACGAAGGGTGATGTCGTGCCATGTTTATTATTGATTATGCACGAAGGATCATGCCGTGCCATGTTTATTATTGATTATGCACGAAGGATCATGCCGTGCCCTATTATTGATCATGCCGTATCATGGATGTGAGGATGAGAGTAAAAGCACGAAGGGTGATGCCGTGTACTTTATTTGCTTATTTGGTGAGGATGAGAGTAAAAGCACGAAGGGTGATGCCGTGCAACTGTCTGCTATTTCTTCAATTGATATTACTTGTGTTTACATTACACTTTTTTTTCCTTGTGAAATTATTAACCGTGGTTAATTGTTGAATTCTTTAAGATATTCCTTATTGTGTTAATACTTGATTATTTCTTGTTATTTTGTGGTACACATATATATATATTGAATTGCACGGGGTTATGTGGGTGTCTGGTCCTAGGCTTGTCACTACTTCGCCGGGATAGGCCAGGCACTTACCAGCACATGGGGTCGGTTGTGCTGATGCTACACTTCTGTGCGTTTTTGCACAGGTCCAGGTTACGATCAGGAGCAGCAGCAGCAGCAGCAGCAGTAAATAGATTGCGTGGGAGTTGATCACATTTGAGACCGAGGTAGCTTGCAGACGTCCGCAAGCCCGGCGTCTCTTTCTTTAATTATGTTAATAGTTGTAGTCTCATTGTTCCGAGACAAACAGAATTATGTTATATTTCCTTCAGACTTTTATGTGTAGTATTCCATAGTAGTTTGTGAGTTGGTGACTCCAAGTCTTGGGTAGAGGATTTCCAGTATGATTTTTACCTCGTGATTTATTATTTCCATTTCGATCAAGTATTCCGCATTTAATTAATTAAAATTGTGTTAAAAATAGGATAGTATGAACACAGTGGCTTGCCTAGCTACCACGAGTAGGCGCCATCACGATCCCGATATTGGGGAAAATCCGGGTCGTGACAGATCGGGTTGTACGCCACAGCGTCATATGCATTGCATTGCATACATACATTGTCTTTACTTGTACTACGTGATATGACATTTAGCACTCATACAATTACTGGCATACATATGTTATCTGCCTTATTGACCAGATACCCTGGTGGAAATTGTTAAGGAGTGCTAAGCCCAAGGGGCTGATTTGAGTGCACACTTGCACTGTTTGAGGTTGTACCCAGGTGTTGATCTGTTATAATGCTAAAAAGAGATTTCTAAATAATTTACTAATTTGTGTTAAAAAGGAATACCCTGAAAGTGTACTTCAGTTTAAATGATGATTTTGTATGATTATAGCATGAGATAGTGCTTTGTGTGGTTTTCTTTCCCTCAGCATTATTTACTTTTATTACTCGCCGGGCTGGCTGCTGATGAGGAAGGGATTGCTCCCGAATGGGCTCTTGCTTCCGCGAACATGCCGCGAGAAGACTACGCCCGGGTGGATATGGAGACGATTGGATCTACCTGTCGGCTTGTGATTCCCACGGGATACAACTTGTTGCTGGACAGCAAGCAGGCTGCAGCGGATATGTCTTTATTATGCGGGGCTGCCGAAACCGAGTCTTTGAAGGTCGTAAGCGACGGGGATTTATCTCTTCGAGTTGCTCGCGCTGCCTTGCAGGTAAGATTTTGTCATTGTTTTTCGTCGTTCTATCATGAGCCCTGAGGAGTGTGCTGTTTTGAATTATGTCTCTTCTTTGTCTTTCTCTCATACCCTCATCTTAGAAGTAGAGCGAAGTCGGCTGGAGCAGAAGAAGAGCACCACCTTTAGGAAAGCGACAAAGAAATACAGGGAGGTCTGCGATAAGCATAAGGCGCTGGCGGACTTTTATACCTAGGACCGTCAATTTCAAGTTTTCCGTGAGGGGTTGGAGCAGGCGGAGGGTCAATTACAGGAGCACACGACCCAGCTAGAAAAGGTGGATGCAAACCTAATGGTTGTTGTGGCTCGAAACACTAAGCTAGAGAGTCTCCTTCAACAAAAGGAGGGAGAGTTGGAACTGGGCCGTGTGGTGATGGCGGAGGCAGCGGAGTTACGTGCCAGGGTTGATGCCCTATTTGCCGTGCCCGTGGCTACAACGGCCGAGGTGGTCGCTCCTCAGCAGGCGGAGGCGGTTGATCCTGTTGGCGATATGTCCCGCGAAGCTCACGACATGTTGGTGTATGCCGAGGCGAGGCGGACTATATTCGAGGAGTTGCTGGCCATTGGTAGAGCCACTGAGGCAGAGGTTGAAAATCAGAGTCGCCTTGTTAGGGTTGCGCGCGAAGCTT